>JAXCMG010000020.1:35769275-35800925 GCA_034642415.1 Podarcis siculus | reverse complement strand
ATTATTATTATTATTATTATTATTATTATTATTATTATTATTATTATATTTTATTGGTACCCCTTTGCCTAATTCTCAAAATCATCCACCACTGTCTCCTGGGGGAGGGAGTTCCACGGTTTAACTCTGCGCTGTGTGAAGAAGGACTTTCTGAATCTCCCAACGTTCAGCTTCCTGGGATTTCCGCAAGTTCCAGGGTTGTGAGAGGGAGAGAACTTCTCTCTCTCAACTTTCTCCATTAACTTCTGTCATGTCACCCCTTAATCTTCCTTTCCCAAAACGCGGCAGCTTTTCTTCACAGGCGAGTCTCTCCATCCTCTCCTGCTTCCCTCCTGCTGCCCTTCAAGAACTCATTTCGAAAGGTGGGCACTGAAGGGGGCAGAGCCTGGTTGGGGGGCCACGGCCTGGCTTCCTGCTCCCGGTGCATTCGTGAGAAGCCGCTCCTCCTCTGCTAACAATATGGAGCCCCCTTTTGAATTGCACCCTCTCCCTAAAGGTGCACGGGTGTCCTAGAAGGAAGACCCCTAACTGTGAACCGAGTCCAGATGCAACCTTTCTCCCTCTGCCGGGGCTCTTGAGGAAACTGGCCCCTTACTGGGGCGAGAGACGGCAACCTCTACCTGAAAGACTTCCTTGGGTTGCAGGGTGGGGCATGACCTTGAGGCCAGTCACTGCCTCTCAGCCTAGCCTACTTTGTCAGGTTGTTGTGAGGAGAACATGTAAAGGAAGAAGACCCATACGGGCCCCCTTGACCTCCTTGAAGGAAAAGCTGGGCTGGAAACACAATATAAGGTAAAGGTAAAGGGTGGCGCTGTGGGTAAAAGCCTCAGCGCCTAGGGCTTGCCGATCGAAAGGTTGGCGGTTCGAATCCCCGCGGTGGGGTGCGCTCCCGTTGCTTGGTCCCAGCGCCTGCCAACCTAGCAGTTCGAAAGCACCCCCAGGTGCAAGTAGATAAATAGGGACCGCTTACCAGCGGGAAGGTAAACGGCGTTTCCGTGTGCGGCTCTGGCTCGCCAGAGCAGCGATGTCACGCTGGCCACGTGACCCGGAAGTGTCTCCGGACAGCGCTGGCCCCCGGCCTATAGAGTGAGATGGGCGCACCAACCCCAGAGTCTGGCAAGACTGGCCCGTACCGGCAGGGGTACCTTTACCTTTTTTTAAAGGGACCCCTGACCATTAGGTCCAGTCATGGCCAACTCTGGGGTTGCGGCGTTCATCTCGCTTTATTGGCCGAGGGAGCCGGCGTACAGCTTCTGGGTCATGTGGCCAGCATGACTAAGCCTCTTCTGGCGAACCAGAGCAGCACACGGAAATGCCGTTTACCTTTCCGCCGGAGCGGTACCTATTTATCTACTTGCACTTTGACATGCTTTCGAACTGCTAGATTGGCAGGAGCAGGGACCGAGCAACGGGAGCTCACCCCGCCGCGGGGATTCGAACCGCCGACCTTCTGATCGGCAAGTCCTAGGCTCTGTGGTTTAACCCACAGCGCCACCCGCATCCTTTCGGAAACACAATATATAAGTAAATAAATAACAATAATACTTTTTCATCAGCGAAGGCAGGCCACAGCCCGGCCACCTAGGAGACCAAAGGGATGCTCACTGATCTGCAGGGCTGGGGAAAACTTAAGCTGGCCGCCCTCCTCGCCCGCCCTCTGTCCACACTCAGGAGGTTGGCATCCCTGGGCCAACATGCAGGTGCGGACAGACAGGGACCTCTGTTCCCTCCTGAGGACTGGCTGGCATCTCATTGCGCCCCCTCTGGGCGTGCCAAGCCCAGCGCCCTGCCTGGAGGGCTCCCTGCGCCCGCCTGCATCCCTCCCTGGCTGCGTTTCCTGCCCTGAGGACCAGGCCAGGCCTGCCCTGCTAGTCAACAGAACGCCTGTCTCCATGGCAACGTGGCTCGGCAGGTCCAGGCTCCCGCAGGCCCCAGGTAAATGCTGCCAGCTTGCGGGTGGGCAGTGCGAAGCCAAAGGAGACGAGGGGAGGCTCTCCTCCTGCTGCCGCCCCCCAGGGATGGAGCTGGGCAAAAGCCTGGGCAGGGCCTGGCACCCCTGGAGGTGCCAGCTCCTCCTCCCAGGCCCTGATCCTGTGCCCTTCCTGGAGGCAGCCTCAGCTGCGGGCGGCCATGCTGAAGCCTGTGAGGGCTTCCTGAGAGAAACGGGGCTGTCACTCTGGAAGAAAGTGGAGTTGTCAGGTGTTGGGGCCTGAGCTCCAGAGGGTGGTCCTCCAGAGGGGTACCTCCACTTTTTTTGGGGGGGGAGAAGCTGTGTAAGAAATGGGTGCTACAGCTTTTCACTGAGATCTCCATGTGTGTGTCATTGGGATCTTCTGATAATACACAGGTGGATAAATTTTGTGGATTTGCATGTAGCAGGTCATTGTTATTCTGAGCTCCCCTTGGATGGAAAGCGCAACTCGCACATTGAACAATTGACCAGGCTGGTTTTTACATTGCTTTTAAATATTTGCATTTCATCATCTAACCTGCCCTGGAAAGATTCTGTCTGATGATGGGATGGATACTGATATCTTATTAAGAAACTTGCATCTTCTTTAGCTCGCCTGGCCTTTGACTGCTGAGACATAGCTGTCAACATTTTCCTTTTTTTAGGGGAAATTCCCTTATTCCAAATAGGATTCCTCGCAAGAAAAGGGAAAAGTTGACAGCTATGTGCTGAGATAGGACGCTCTCTAGTTGTGATTGTAATTGGTTTTAAACTGTTTTTAATACTGAATTTTAAATTGCTGCAACCTTCCCTGGGACCTTATGGTGAAGGGAGGGTAAGAAATAATAATAATAATTCACCATCACCACCATCACAATCAGGACAAAACTCGTGGTGATTTTATGGTTTGTTAAAGAGCCCATGGTTTAGGTGATGAGACCTAGGATGGGTGGCTTCCTTGGGTGGCTCTCTTTGGATCTTCTCCCCAATTCCCTCTGAGAGGCCTACTGTTGTGGGGAGAACTGAGCTGGACGTACATATGAAAAAGCACAGTACCTCCAATAAATATGGACTATAATTTGCAATTCCGCCTTGTCGCTTCCAACAGATGAAGGCCCTTTGCATTTCTACAGAAACACTCTCATGGTTAATGGTTACCCAGGGTGGCTGGGCTTTTAATAACATCATTATAAAAAATATATATTATTGCTACTTTTCCAGGTTCCAGTGAGGACCCCGTGCCTTGAAAGCTGGTTCCAAGTCCAGCTTTGCAGGCTCTAAGAAGGCGTTTGGTTCCCTTTGCCCTTCAGCATCTTCTGTGTGGATCAGCTGCTCTGTTCTCCCCTGACGCGAGGAGTCTGCTGTCCAGAGCAAGGCAGAACTTACAGGGATGATGGAGGCGGAACGCAGAAGCTGTAAGCAGGGTTGCATCGGGGTGGGGTGGTGTTTATAGGAGCCCTGGGGGATCCAGACCCTGCCCCTGGGTGTGTTCACCAGCCTCATCACGCTGCTGAGCGAAGCCAGGACTGGTCCCCGAGGTGTGATGCTCTCAGAGACTTGTGTGGGGAGGGGGAGACCCAGAGATAAATAGGTACAAATAAGTAAGGTATAGGGACCCCTGACCATTAGGTCCAGTCGTGGCTGACTCTGGGGTTGCGGCGCTCATCTCGCTTTATTGGCCAAGGAAGCTGGCGTACAGCTTCCGGGTCATGTGGCCAGCATGACTAAGCCGCTTCTGGCGAACCAGAGCAGCGCACGGAAACACCGTTTACCTTCCCACCGGAGCGGTGCCTATTTATCTACTTGCACTTTGACATGCTTTCGAACTGCTAGGTGGGCAGGAGCTGGGACCGAGCAATGGGAGCTCACCCTGTCGCGGGGATTCAAACCACCGACCTTCTGATCGGCAAGTCCTAGGCTCTGTGGTTTAACCCGCAGCGCCACCCACGTCCCCCTGTACAAATGAGTACCTCCTGTAAAAAGGGGGAACGGAACAGCACCTCACAGGGGTGTGGAGGGAACCGATGGGTCACTTGTGAGTGACATCGTTCTCAGCTCCCACCTTCCTCCAACAGCCACCCGTGGAGGGCGAAGGAAGCGGCTGCGCCTGTCCTCAGAGCCCTTTGAAAATATGAAGGAGGTGGAAGCAGAGGAGGAGAAGCAGAATGAGGCACAGCCGGTACCCAAGGCGCAGCCAAGCAGGGGGTACCTGCACTGGATCAAACTCCAGAAACGCCTCCGCCGCGCTCTGGACCTGGTACATTTCTTGGGGGAGAAGCCGGTCTGGCCAGGGGGATCCAGGTGTGGCCGCTGTGTCTCAGTGAAATCCTCAGCACCTGGGGATCAGGAGAGGAGAGGTGCCAGGGCGCCAGCCGCTCGGACCTGCTCAGAAAATGGCACTATGCACCTGCCTCAAGTATCCTCCTGCTGCTTCAGGTGTCCCAGAGATGCTTCCTGCCATTGCAAACAGGCTTTTGGAGGGGCTCACATGAACCCGCTTGTGGAAGGGAACATCCAGTGCCTTGAATGGTCATCCATTGGTACCTTATTCCTCTCTTCCTGCTCCCTGCAAATGTGCTCTGAATATCAGGGGCCAACAAGATGCCTGGGTGAGCCCTTGAGAAACACCCAGGTCCCTCAGGGCTCTCCTCTCCTCACCTGGGATTCCTGGCACCTGGCCTTCAGAGGCATTTTCTGCCTCCAACAGGTGGCAGTAAAACACAGCAGCTTTTGCTCTCCTTTTTCTCCATGAATGTGGCACATCCCCTTTTAAAGAAATCTGAGTAGGTGACCATGATGGCATATTTTGGGAGTGAATTCCATTTTTAAAACTATGTGCTGCGTACTGTGGTGCCCCAGCATATTTGGGTAGCAGGAGCTGAAATCCAAACCGTATGAAGTTGATGGAGAACGTCAGGGCCAAGCCCTGTTGGTTGTCCTGAGCTCCTCTGCCTCGTATTCTGAGCCCCCTTGAAGAAGCAGACAATATTTGCTGCGCCCTTTGTGGGGCCTGCCTTAACCTGTTTTGTTCTGCCATCAAGGTGTTTCCCAGCCTCCTGATCCCCGAGAGCTTTCCAAGGTCCCTGGGACCTCACAGCTAGAGCCAGCAGCATAGCTAGCTGCTCAGGTGCCGGGTGCGGGTGCGTGTCCTGCAGCTGGGGGGGGGGGCCATCTGCGCCCATGAGGGGGCAAGCCTCTCTGACACTTGGAGCTTTTATTATTATTATTATTATTAAGTTTTATTTATACTCCGTCCTTCCCAGCCAAGACCAGGCTCAGGGCGGCTAACACCAATATAAAAACAATTGATTGAAATACAACTTAAAAACAAGATTAAAATACAACATTAAAATGCAGCCTCATTTCAGTAGGAACTCAAATCAAAAACTTTTTGGGGATGAAAACGTCAAGTCTTCACCAAGGCCAACTACCCAGACTGGTCCTACGTGGGCCAGAAAAAAGCCAGGGAAGTCTCCAAATAGGAGTTCCATCACAGAAGGAGAAAGGAGAAAGGAAAGAGGGGAAGGGGATCAAGTTGATTCCAAGCCAAAGGCCAGGCGGAACAACTCTGTCTTACAGGCCCTGCAGAAAGAGATCAGATCCTGCAGGGCCCTGGTCTCATGAGACAGAGTATTCCACCAGGTGGGGCCAAGGGGCCAGTGTTGAAAAGGCCCTGGCTCTGGTTGAGGCTAATCTGACTTCCTTAGGGCCTCTAGGGTGTTGTTATTTATGGACCTTAAGGTCCTCCGTGGGGCATACCGGGAGAGGCGGTCCCATAGATATGAGGGTCTTCCGCCTCCCCCTCAGCTGTAGGGCGGCTGAGAGGCAGTAGGCAGACACAAGTCCCACGCTGCTGTTACAGGCAGTGTAGAACCTGCAGCACCTAACCCACCACATCACTCATAAAAAGTTTTGTGAGCCCAATTTTTTAAAAATTCATTTTATCACACACCCCCCCTCAGTGATGACACCTGGATCTGACTGCACCCCCCTGCACCCCCTTCCTCCGCCACTGACCTGAGCCCCTGGTGCCCATAGGAACGGGCAGCTCCCATGAAACTTCCGGAAAAAGAATCATAACATGGTAGAGCTGGAAGGGACCTGAGGCTCATGCAGTGCAACACTCTGGAATAAGCGCGTGCAGAGAGCGCTCCACTCGGCCCGATGCCCTTGCTGGTGGTGGGGCCAACGCTGCCTGTCCTTCGTCTTCCTCTTGCAGATGAAGAAGGAGGACTTGAAACCCATCCACCTGAGCCACGGCCTGCAGCACCTGAGTCACTCAGCCTTGGGCAGCCCCGTGCGGTGCGTGACGCACGATGTGCACGGGCATCGCTTTGTGGTGCTCGACTCGGAGAACAAGCTGCACTCCTTGAAGGAGGAGGGCTCCTACAAGAGCTGCCTGAGGGCCCCTGCCCCCATGGCGGGAATCCTCCACGCCTCCCTGGTCAACCAGTTTGTGGCTTGGGACGAGGGCGGCCTCCAGGTCCTGGACTCCGGCTTCCAGCTGCTCTCCCAGGTCCGCTCCGCCATGCCCATCCGATGCGGGATCTACAGCGAGAACCTGAACCGGATCGTGACCGCGGGGGACAGGAACCTGACCATCTGGGACTTCCGCTACGGCTGCCGGAGCCTGCAGTGCCGCGTCGTCCTGAGCGAGGGCCTGGGGCCCGGAGACGTCTTCTCCCACATCGCCCTGGACACCAGCAGCCTGCAGCCCCAGCGCTGCTTCGCCTCCAGCACGACGGGCGCTGCGGCCTGGGATATCTCCAGTGGGAAACTCCTCTCTTTCAAGAAGGAGCTCCACAACAGGTGAGGCTCCTCCCGGGCTCTGCAGAGAACCGGTCTTCCCAGCAAGGAGAGAGGCCCCCGCTGGGAACAGGATGCCCCCATGGAAGGATGGGCTTTCAGTGCTGCTCTCTTGGGCGCAGAGCTGGGGCAGGCTCCTTGGACTATTTAAGGCAGAGGTTCCCGAACTTTTCTGGTCTGCCACCCACTTGGTTCTGTTAATTCATTTCCAGTGGCCCCCGCACCCTACTTTATAAAAAACCTCATTCGGAGCGATGGCTTGCACAACCCGCCAAGGGAGATAATGATTGCAGATATTAATATTGTGCAGCTCGAAGCAATCGGATGCATAAAAACTGAACCCTATTAGAATACAAATTGTCCAGACCCATAGATTCAAAGCGTCACTAACTGGAACTTCTTCAAAAACAGGTACAAAACAATGGTACCTCCAGAAAGTTGTACAAAGCGTATGCATATTCAAGCACAGGTTCTTCTTCTTAAATATGTAACATAATTACAATTTGCAAAAATCAAAGCTCTGTTTATTCCATAGCTTGCCTGAGCCTGGATCCAGCCTAAGTCTATACAGCTCCCTGAGAGGGTAATTTACACCTCCTTCTCCTGCTGTGCCTGAGAACAAAGAGCCAAAAGGCAACTCCCTTCAAAATGGCAAATTTGCAATTGAATACCTTAATCATGTGACCTAAGGTTAAACACTCACCTGTAAGAGCAGAGAACATCATCAGTTAATCATTAACGAGCTTAGAGAGCTTCAGAGTGGCCCAGTGGAAATTTCCACTGCGCACCACCCAGACTGCGGCTAGTTTGACCCCCACCCCACCCCCATGACTGAGAAGCACCTCCACTTGACCTCCTGTGGCCCCAGCATTATTTGTTTTTATGATTTCTTAAATTTGTTAGTCACTTTATCTTGCCCAGGGCAACCCAAAGCAACTTGCCACCAAACTTGGGACTTGAGGAGGGAGGGGGTGCATTTATCCAAGGAAGCCAATGGGAAGTAGATCCCAAAGAGACGGGGGGGGGGGGGGGAGAGAGAACGTCTCTTCGCGCACAAAGCACAACAAACGTCCAGAATTCTCTCCCACAAGTTGTGGTGGTGGTGACTGAACCCTGGGGCTCTGAAAAGCGAGGCAGTTCTTGGTTTGTGTCCTGCCGCTAATACCCCGGAGCCACCTGGCTGAGCTGCTTTGAGAAGGGAGTGCTGGTCTGCATGGTCCATGGAAGCATAAGATCATGGAGTGGCAGAGTTGTAAGGGATCCTGGAGACCACGCAGTCCAAGAAGGACCTGACTTAACCTGGGCTGCTCTTCTTTGTCTTCTCTCCCAGGGTGATCACAGACCTCACCTACTGCGAAGTGATTGGCTGCGCCATCACGGCCTCACGGGACACAACCATCAAGGTCTGGGACAAGAACTGGCACATTCAGATGGTCTTTGTGGGCCACACGGGTGAGCGTGGGTGCGTCACTCTCAGCCAGGATGCGGAGATAAGGGCAACTGAAGAATCCCCCCCCCCCGGGCGCTAGGAAGGCCTTTGGCAAGAGACCAACGCCTCTCTCCCCCTTAGGCTAGGACACCTCTGGCTCCTGCCTCCCTCGCAGGAGTGGCGTGTCCAAGAGGGATGCCTCATTGTCATGGGGGCAGCCCGGGCTGCAATGGCCACTCTTTCCTCCTACAGGATAGTTTGATAGCCAGAAAGTCAATGGGGAAGTTTTTCCCAACATGAAAATACAACGATGGGAGGCTGAACCTGTTGAATTTCTGCCTAGCACGCAGCTGCTGAAAGGCATAAGGGTGCCTAGCAGTTGTTGATGTTGAATGTCTCTAGGTCTTTGATAAGGTCTGCTGAGCCACCTTGGGACATTTGAATACCTATCCTGGCCAAAACATCTAGCTATATGAATTAGTATTGGGTTGTAAGGAGAACAAAGAGCTCAAAGCAGGACCAGGTGGAGCCTTTTCTCCTTCCTGCCGCTATAATAATAATAATAATGATAATAATTTATTATTTATACCCACCCATCTGGCTGGGTTTCCCCAGCCACTCTGGGCGGCTTCCAACAAAATATTAAAATGCAGTGGTACCTTGGGTTACATACGCTTCAGGTTAGGTACGCTTCAGGTTACAGACTCTGCTAAGCCAGAAATATTACCTCAGGTTAGGAACGTTGCTTCAGAATAAGAACAGAAATCGTGCTCCGGCGGCGCTGCGGCAGCGGGAGGCCCCATTTGCTAAAGAGGTGCTTCAGGTTAAGAACAGTTTCAGGTTAAGAACGGACCTCCGGAACGAATTAAGTTCTGAACCCGAGTTACCACCGTACAGTAGTCTGTTAAACATTAAAAGCTTCCCTAAACACGGCTGCCTTCAGATGTCTTCTAAAAGTCTGGTAGTTGTTTTTCTCTTTGACATCTGGTGGGAGGGAGTTCCACAGGGCGGTGCCACCACCGAGAAGGCCCTCTGCCTGCTTCCCTGTAACTTGGCTTCTCACAGTGAGCTCTTCTGAAGATGCGTGAAGGCATCGATCCACTCCTGTCTCCATCCCAACGTAGCTGTGACTGGCTTTGGCCCCCTTTGAGCTTCTTGTGCCCCCCCACCTTGTGCCCCCAGGTCCGGTCGTTGCTGTGACCATCTACCCTCAGAGGCCCCTCATCTTCTCCGCCTCCCAGGATGGCACCATCCGCACCTGGAACCTCAACACCATTGACCAGGTGGACCAGGTCCATTTGTCGGAGCCCGTGGAGACCCTGAAGGCCGTCACCCTTTCTCACGTCGTCTCCGTCTCCGGCTCGTCCCTGACCCTCTGGAAGATCAACAAGCTCTACTCGCTCTACACGCCCGTGGGCTGCCCCGTCCGGCGCATCTGCTGCGTCAACCTGGAGGCCCTGGGCAGCTTCCCCGTCCGTGCCCTCTGTGTCTGCCAGGACTCCACCGTGCGGATGGTGGACGCTCAGAGCGGAGTCATCATCTCCATCCTCTTCTTGGACAGCCCCCGCCAGGGCCTGGACGTGGCGTACTGCCTGCCCCGGGAGACCCTCTTTGTGCTGATGGAGGATGGGGCCGTGCTGTGGGTCAACAGCGCCCAGGACCCCATGCAGGTCAAGAAGAGCCTTCCGGGCCACACCTGGGCGTCTGCCCCCTGCTGCCTGCTGGTCTACAGCCACGTGCTGGACCCGGAGAAGGCCTATTCCCAGTGGCTGGATGTGCTGGATTGCAAGGGCTACAAGAAGCAGTGGCTGAAACACCCGGATAAAAACAGGTAAAGCGGGTGAGATGCATGGGGCGGGACTCGAGGGAAGCCCCTCTCTTTTTTCTCTTTTTTCCAATTTTTTTTTATTGGTTTTCACTACATTATAAACAAACAAACATAAATCATAGCCTTTTTGAAAATTGCACTTATTAACATTGTTAAGTGACTTCCTCGCTTCCCCCTTGGTTGGATTTCATTGCATGTCCTTTTAACGGTTTTCCAAATCACAGTTCTTATAAAATTTAACTTAAACATTAAGATCCTTAAATCTTCACATTATGAAATTAAACATATTAATTCATCACTTAACATAAATAAAATCCTAAGCCAATTAAGTATCTGCAAGCTGTTTTCAGTTAATTTAACTTAACATATTTATCTAAGTAATCATTAAATTTGATCCAATCTTCCTGATGCTCCTGCTCCTTCTGGTCACGGACTCTTCCGGTTAGGTCAGCTAGCTCCGAAAAATCCATCATCTTCATCTGCCCTTCTTCTATCGTTGGTAATTCTTGGGTTTTCCACTTTTTAGCTAACAAAATCCGAGCAGCAGTTGTGGCATACAAAAATAATTTAACATCTTTTGAGAAAAGCCCCTCTCCCCTCCTTCATTGCCAGGGCTGCCATGATGGGTTTGGAACTTAACTGGTTAAGAAGTTCCCATGATGCCTCAACATTCTGACGTCAGTTTTAGAAGCTGGGAGGAGCTGGGAGGAGTTTCGTTTCTGTTCCCCTCTGGTCGTTGAGGGAGAAAGACGCAGCTTTGTAATGGCTGCAAGGAGCCCAGGAGATCCCTGGGGGAATGTCGGAATAAAGAGCTGAAATGGACAAACCTGGACTCTGTGTGTGTTTGTCTGGAAGCTAAGTGAAAGGACGTGACAGTTTCACCGCTGTGCTATCTCTGCTACTGGCGTGACTGGAGCTGACTGAGAGCGTGCGGCAGGGGAAGCGCGCCGGACCCAGCTGCCATAAAGAGCTAATGGGGGACCAATAAATCCATTAGCGGGGGTCACGTCTAATTAATCAAATGGACAGGTTATGGAGCCCTTAATCACCGACCGTAAAACTGTCACAGGAAGCTTTGAAGTTGCGGTTCAGAGCAACGGAGGTGGTGAGATCTTTGCCTGGTGCTTGGGGGCAAAGGAGTAGCTGCGGAGTTTAAAAGCGGCTGGCAAAAAGACACAAAGTGGCTGCCTGTGTTGCTGAGTGCTGGGACCAGCTGGAGATCTGGGAGCTGAAAGCAGCAAGGAATCGCTTCTCCACGGAAGGGAGAGCCAGAGGAGCTTGTGGTCTGTAAGTACAGCTTGGGGCCCCTTGGGAGAACGGAAGAAGATGGCAGGCTGCCAGGTCTTGGAGGACATTCCATGCTCACTTTAAGAAGTTGGGCAACCTGGCTGCTGATCTGAAGTCTACTGTTCTGGGTGCCAGGAAGCAAGGGCTGGGAGATGGCTGCTTCAGAACAGGAGGCAAGATGGCGCTGACCACCTTCGTGAGAGCCGGTGCACAGCTGGGAAGGGCTGTGGGCCCCAGAGGGGGGGCGAAGGGACTATTGGCACTGTTGCTGTTGCTGCCAGGTTTGCAGAGTCTAAAAGGGCTATCTGGGAATGTGCTGCGTGTGCTGTGAAGCTTCAGCCAGAGCCCTGGACAAAAGGCCTAAAAATGGCTGGAGCCCCTGTCCCTGATGCTTTAGCCTCAAGGAGTGCTAGTGAGCAGGTGGGGGGGGGCGGACATTTCCAAAGGCAAGTTTAAAAGTTTTCCACTGTACGTGCTGGAATGAAGTGGAGGTTCAGAGAGGGCGGAGCTGGCAAGGAGTGCTTTTCCGGAAGAAGGCCAGCTGGGAGGAGCCCCAAGAGCAGTGTTTTTCCACTGGAGTTCGTCTTTGCTACGTGTGCAATTTGACGGGACGCTTGCGACGCTGTTGCCCCCACCGGAGCAGAGGGGCAAGGCAGGATGTTGCCAAGGTCAACCAGCTGAGTTCTCATGGGAGCCAGTCTGGGAGAAGAAGGCCAGCGTGGGAACGCAAGGGAAAGACGTGTCTCAGACGCTGGGGGTTGTTTTCTTATCACTGCTTCTATGGCAACTGTGAAGAACAACTCCAGCCAGGACACGGTGACACGCTGGGTGTTTTGGATTCTACTATCAGGCAGCACCTGATAGGCAAGCCTGCTGGCAAACTGCGGAACTGCAGGGCTGTTTCAACAGGAACAATTGTTAGCAGACAGAATGAAAAAGTCGGTTTCTGCTGTGGCTAACATGTGTTTTTCTCCTTTACAGGAGGGGCTGGAGGTCTACGTTGTGCCGGGACTGATTTGTTATCTGTTTGCTTTGAAAATGACACCTGTTCCATTTTCAGAGGGGGGAAACAACTGGTCAACATGAAGAGCAAGGATAATCTCTTTGTTCTGGAGTCACCTCTGGAGGGTGGTGGGAATGCCGGAAAAGCACAGGCGCAGTGTGCTAAGGTTCCCAGTCATGTGCAAAAGTTGCACAGGTGCACAAAAGGGTGTAAACTCCGGAAATGTGGGAGGTCCCTAGGGTGCAGGGCATGCAAAGGTGCACAGGTACATGGTTTTCCCGGGTTTGGGAGGGTAGCCAAAGAAGCGGAGGTGGAACTAAAGTTCTCCACCAGGGTGCAAGGGTTCAAGAGCGACCAAAGGTCACAGTTTACTGGGTCTGCTCTGGAGGAGTTTTTCAAGGAAAAGGAAATACGTCACCAGGTGACGGGTGCAAAGTCTTCTCAAGGGAGAAGGGAGGCTGTGGCTGAACCCGGTGATGGGGATCAGGTCCAGAATCAGGGTTCAGAACCCGGTGATGGGGACCAAGTCCAGGGTCAGGGTTCAGGGCAGGTTTGGGCATCTCCAAAGGTTGTGAAAGGAGTGTCCAGGTGTGAGGCTTCATCTCCGGTAAACGTAATGGAGAAAGCTCACAAACAGGGTGTCAAGTCAGAGGGGGAAGAGTCTGACGGAGAAGACACAACTGCTGGCCCAAATGGGTCAGTAGGGTATCAGGTCACAGGTGCGTGGAAAAGTGTCGCACAGTGTGATTCTGGGAGTGTTGAAGGGGTTCAACAGGTGCCTGGGAAAGATGCCGGAAAGGGGCACAAGGCAGAGGGAAAGGTGTTGAACTCAAAAGGGTCTTGTCAGAATGGTTTCAGCAAGAGGGGGTGATGGGTTTGGAACTTAACTGGTTAAGAAGTTCCCATGATGCCTCAACATTCTGACGTCAGTTTTAGAAGCTGGGAGGAGCTGGGAGGAGTTTCGTTTCTGTTCCCCTCTGGTCGTTGAGGGAGAAAGACGCAGCTTTGTAATGGCTGCAAGGAGCCCAGGAGATCCCTGGGGGAATGTCGGAATAAAGAGCTGAAATGGACAAACCTGGACTCTGTGTGTGTTTGTCTGGAAGCTAAGTGAAAGGACGTGACAGTTTCACCGCTGTGCTATCTCTGCTACTGGCGTGACTGGAGCTGACTGAGAGCGTGCGGCAGGGGAAGCGCGCCGGACTCAGCTGCCATAAAGAGCTAATGGGGGACCAATAAATCCATTAGCGGGGGTCACGTCTAATTAATCAAATGGACATGCCAGGGGGTCTTACTCTCCGGTAGGTGCTGCTGCCACCCTCCTTCCCAACGGCTCCTTCATCCTGCCTGGGGTGCAGCAAGGCAGTTGCTGGCCAACGTTCCCTCATGAGTTAATTTGGCATGTAAAGGCAGCCCACACTCTCGTCTGCAGACCCTCAGAAGAGCCTCGGAGGGGTTAATAATAATAATAATAATAATAATTTATTTATACTCTACCCATCCGGCTGGGTTTCCCCAGCCACTCCGGCGGCTTCCAGCAAAACATTTAAATACAATAATTCATCAAATATTAAAAGCTTCCCTTGCAACTCCATTCCTAAACTCCCAGTAGCAGGAACTCCAGGCGTCCCGGCACATGGGATGCTGAAAGCCAGAGTCTGCCCTGCCTAGCAGTGGCCAGGCTCCCCGCTCTGCTGGAAGGTCCAAGGCCCCTGGGCTCTCCTCCTGACACACAGCAGACCACAGCAGAGACAGCTTTTCCATGTGCCTTGATCCCGTGCTTCACATTCCCCATGTCTGCCTGCCTTTTCCTCCACCCCCCGCTATTTTTTTATTTATTAATACTGTATTTTTTATTAATAATTTAACAAAAAGAACATCAAACATCACATTTCAAAAGCAGGAGCTGTAGAACACCAAAACTGGAGTTTCCCCATTAGAAACAGGCACAGTCACTGATTTGGTGTCAACATATAAAATCATCATAGAGTATGACAAACTAATCAAACTACAAGTAATATCGATACCAAGTCATGATGCACATAAAAAAATGAAATGAAATGAAAGTATCATGGAAAGTCTTAAAATAAATAATGCTTTGAGGTGGCTTGAAGTGAGAACAAGAATGAAACCTGAGACTATTCATAGAACTAAAGAAGTACTAAGTGGCAGAAGGATGTTATTTCCCCCCCAGGTGAGCCAGGTTCACCCAAGAACCTGGGCGGGGAGGGGGGGGTTAGGAAATGATGCCAAGCACACAGTTCAAAGCGCTGGGGTGCAAGAAGATTACCAGGTTTGGCTATGCTCACGAAATCTATAAAATCAACCCAAGTTGCAGCAAAATTCTCTTTTTGAATTTGTCCTTGTGCAAACCTTTTTCTTTTCTTTTACCACATCCAGGTTGGGGTAATCCTCCCCCCGACCCCGACCCCAGAAGCTGCCATTCCACCGTGCATATCTGTCTGAACATGCTTATCAAAGGACGCTTCTCTCTTCCCTCCCCCCCCCAGGTTCCTGCTAATTTTGGGGCACAAAACGGGCTTCCTGACCGTGGTGGAGTGGTTTCTGACCCGAAACCGGTACAAGGTGGAGGCTCACGGCACCCAAGCGGTCACAGCCTTGGCTGAATACCCCACGCAGATGTGTATCATTTCAGCAGGTGAGTCCTCTGGTTAGGCAAACCCAAATATCAGGGATGGAGGGTGCAGATCTTCACCCTCCATGCATCCCGCCCCCCAGCACGCGAGTGCTGCCGGGCAGCAATATGGGGGGGAGCTCAGACCCCCCCCCGACCCACAAATATTGAGGGGGATGAAGCCCCTTCTGCCCTCTATAGTTGGTGCCCTTGAAGGTCAGAGAAGGTCTTTCAGTAGTCCAGCTCTGGAGCACCCCCCCCCAGGAGACCCAGACCAACTTGGGTGGCTTTAAAAGAGGATGAGGCAAATTCATAGAAGCCTCTGGATGTATATTTTGCTCTAGGAGACTTAGTTTGGTCAGAATCGAATCCACCCTTCTAGAGTTAATGCTAAATACATTGCTTCTGGTCAATGAGCCACCAGAGCTGCTAAAGGGCCATGAAAATTTGTGTCTGGAGCTTTTTAGACTTGCCTGCCCATCATAGCTGTCAACATTTCCCTTTTTTTAAGGGAAATTCCCTTATTCCAAATAGGGTTCCTCGCAAGAAAAGGGAAAAGTTGACAGCTATGCTGCCCATACACTCTCTGAAACCCAGGGGGCACCTTGGTTGCCAAATGTGAAATACCACGTTTACTTGAATGTGATGCTCACCTTTTATGTTGTGAATATTAGGGTGCACCTTAGATTTGATGGCGCATTTACATCCGCCAGCAAATTTTTTTTGGTTTCAAGGTTTTGAAAATTGAGGTGCACATTGGATTTGACGCTGCATTAGATTTGCGTAAATATGGTATATTGGCAATGTTTTCAGCTCTCCTGCCCCACTGCAAGGAAGGTACTGTTTGTAGCCTAAACATCCTAACGATTTGTGCCCTTCAGTAGTACTTGGGGGGGGGGGTCCAGGAAGTTAGCAGTTCAGAGGTTGATAGAAATACGGGAACACAATAATCAAACTATTCAGAGAGAATAACTGCATTTACTAAAGATATATAGTGCTGCTAAGTGGCTACAGCAAAATTCTGTGGCGATTTCAACAGTGGAACCCTCCATTAGATTTTCAGAATCCTTGCTGGAACCAAGACCCCCCAGTTAGAATGGACTTGGGCATCATGTCCAAACCCCTCCAAACTCAAGGCAATAACATGGTTAGATCTGCAGAAACCAACCCGGGACGCCGGGTTGGGGGGGCAAGAAGGAGGAAGAAAGAGGAGCCTCCTCTGCCCCGAGGGCTGACCCTGCGCCTCTCCTTGCCCCCGGGGCAGGTGCTGACCGCACGGTGAAGATGTGGCGCGTCTTCCCCTACACCACGGAGTGCCTGGTCCCGCTGCTGAGCTTCTCCTGCGCCTCCCCTGCCTTGCACCTGTGCTCCCTGGGGGAGACGCTGGCGGTGGCCTTCCAGGACCCCCAGACGGCCACCTACAGCGTTGTCTACTACAACCTGATGAAGCAGACGCGCTCCGAGCACAAACCCGAAGACGACGCCCAGGACGACATCACAGGTGCGCGGGAGCCGGGAGGGCGCAAAGGCCAGGCCGGGGGGGGGAAAGGGGGGCTCGGCTCTCCTGTCTCACGGCTGCCGCCCCCTCGCTGCCTCCCTTCCTCCAGGCCTCTGCTGCTGCCCCAACCTGAAGCTCTTCGCCTCGTCCAGCAGAGACGGATCCGTGAAGATCTGGGACATCGAGAACAAGCTGCTGCGGTGACTGAGGGGCCGGATTCTGAATGGGGAAGGGGGGGTGTCCTGTGGGCCGGGGCAGCCTCCTGCTCCCGATGGGGCTCTCTTCTCCTTGCGGCTTTTGCACCCAGCACTGGAAAGCAGGTGCCCTTTAAGCAGAGGCTGGGGACCATCTGTCCGCAGTGGCGTAGCGTGGGGGGTGCCAGGGGTGCCGGCCGTACCGGGTGCAACATCTGGGGGGGGCGCGAGTCCAGAGGGCCCAGCCGCGTCGTGCCCTCGGCCCGCCCCTATTGTCAGAGCGGCCGACCAGCCTCCGCCTGCTCCTACCTTGCCCACCCGAGGACTGCGGCAGCGCCCGCCCCCGTGGCCACCTACCCTGCCCCGCCTCGCCCATTGGCTCGCCTCCCTTGGCCCCGCCTCTTTACGATGGCCGCGGGGGGTGTCCTGCTCGGCGCCGGCGCCTTTTTTCAGGAGGTAGGGAGGCTGGACGGGGAGGTGGGGTCGGAAGCGGGCAGAGAAGGAGAGGAGCTCGTAGCCAAAAGGGCTGCGCCGGCCGGCAAAGGGCCGGGGAAAGTTTGGAGAGGAGAAACGCACCGTCATGATTTCCCGGTGGAAGCGGCAGGATTAGGGATGGCGAAGCGTAATTACGCACGAATTTCGCTGGGTGAGAGCTTCGGGGATCGATCGGCGGAAATGGGAATCAATTGGAATATGAGAAAGAGAGAGAGAGAGGGACCATCATTCATAGGCATAGATTTGTAGGGTTAGGGGGCGCAAATCCACGGGTTAGGGGGCACAAATTACTTGCCTTGCCCCGGGTGCTGACAACCCACGCTACACCACTGTCTGTCCGGGATGTTTTAGTTGCCATTCTGGCATTGCAGGGGGTTGGGCTGGATGGCCCTTGGGGAGCTCTTCCTGCTGTACGATTCTATGTCTGCCGGCTTGCCTTTGGTGAGCGAGCACAGGGACATCGGAAGCTGGAGGCCACAGGTTCCTCCAACTCAGCATCATCCACACCAGGGTCTCCCCAGACTTGGTCTCCAGCTGTTGTCGGACTACAACACCCATCATGCAAAGCTCACAGGTCCAGCGGTCAGGGATGATGGGAACTGTAGTACAAAAGCAGCTGGGGATCCAAGTTTGGGAAACCCTGCTCTACACTGACTGGGAGCAATGGCTCTGGCAGGCTTTGAGCAGGGCTCTCCCCCAGCCTCACCTGGAGACACCTAGGGACCAGCCCCAGTCTGGCACCCACTCAGTTGGGAGCAAGCGCCATGGGGATCCACCAGGCTTCATTTGGAGCAAGCCCACTCTGTGTCGTGTCCCCTGCTTTGCTTGCAGGACAGTCTGGCGCCCCTGATTGTTTTGGAGGCCGTTGGAAGTTTGAAACGTCCGCCATCCCCAACGCCTCTCCCGACACCCGAAGCTTCAAAAGAAAATAGCTGCAGACAACCCTCCTCCTCTTCTTCCCCGTTTGGAGTTTCCATCGCTGCTGCTCTCAAAATTCCTTTCCCACCTTCCCTTTAATTTTCCTGATCCATCCATTTCTTTTTTTCTATTTAGAACTGTAGATTTGGAAGGACTCCCCAGGTCATCCACCCCAGCCCCCCAAAATGCAGGAATCCCAGCTGAAAGAGTCCTGGCAGGTGGCCCTCCAAAGAGAATTTATATTCATATCTACCTTTCAGGCAACCGAGCCTTTCCCACATGTGACCACCGAATGTTTTGCTTGGGTTTTAAAGCAGAGCTTAAGGCGGCCTCCATGCACCTTATGGTTTTAATGTTTCCATCCATGGCGGAGAGTCTGTGCTAATCCCTCTGCTCTGGCTGCCCAACCAGGGCTTGTGGGGAAGGGTCCCTGGAAGCCAAGCTCACCCCCCCCATTTCTGCCCTGCAGACACCTGAAGATGAACAGCATCCCGGAGAGCCTGGCCTTTGCCAACCACTGGGGGGACCTGCTGGTTGGGCTGGAGAAACACGTCTTCCTCATCCACCACAACAAGTACCTGCCCAACTACTACAGGATGAAGGTGGGGCGCCTGGAGTCCCTTGGGGGGGGGGGGGACAGGCCATCCGGCCAGGCTCCCCGCTGCTGCCCCCGTGCTCTTTGCTGGGGACGGCCGTGGAGCGGGTCCCTTGAAGTTTGTGCCCTGGGACAACGACCCCTTCCTGTCTCCTGCAGCTGCTGTGTGCCAGGTTCCTGGAGCCCCTCAAGGGCGTCCCTCTCCCCATCAGCGATTCCCACTTTGAGGCTCTGGTCAAGGAGAACGTCCGGCGGCTGAAGCAGGACCCGCCCTTGGAGGAGACCGAGTAAGATTCCGGAAAGCAGCTGAGCACCCAGCGCCAGGGGCACAGCATCTGGCTCCTTCCCTCACTCTGGTGCCCCTTAGCAGGGCTGCTGAGACGAGGACACCTATGGATCTAGCGCTATCCATGCACACAGGGCAAGTTGAGGGTGCAAAATGACAGGTCCCTGCCCCGAGGACTTTATGTTCTGTCATTTCAGGAGGGGAAAGGAAATGGAGGCAGGGAAGAAACAGAGGAATCGGAGCTTTTGTTTTGTCAATCCCTGCGTAGGCTAAGCTGCAGTGTGCCTTGGGGGGGGCTGCAGGAGCTCGAGGTGTTGTGGCAAAGGCTCCATAGAAAGGTTGGCTTTAGGAGGGAGAGGAAGGAGGGCAGAGAGAAAGATCCCTGCTGGGTCCCTTCCAGCTCTACCATTCTGTGGTTCTGTTTGGGGAGGGAGTTCCCGGGGCACAGAGGCCAGGGTGGTGCCTGTTTTCGGACAGAGGAGCAGCTGAGCATCCCTGGGCAGAGGTCCAAACTCAGGCTGCCAAGCTGCCTCTGGCGTCTCCTCTGTCTCTCTCTCTCTTGTTCTCCGCATGCAGGTCCCCTGTGCCTGGAGCCCGCAGGATGGCCTTGCAGGAGTCCAGAGTGCTCCGCGACATCCACGCCAGGGCGGAGGTAAGGCCTGCCGCTCCCCACGAGGAGACCAGAGCCGCTTCAAAGGGCAGCAGTGCCCTCGCTGGTGCCAAGGCCAGCTCCACAAGAGCCATGCGCCACTCAGCAGCGGGGGAAGCGGCCCTGGAGTCCCGTGTGCGATGTTTCACAACAGGCATTGGCGAGGTGGAAATGAGGGTTCAAGGGAGAGCAAAGATCAGGCACTTCCCAAGGGGGAAAGCAGGCTGTGAGAGGGGAGAGTGTGTCTGGAGGGGGGGGGAGAAGGGAGGCCCACATGCCCAAGGCTGAATCTGGCTGGGCAAGAAGAAGAAGAAGAGTTTGGATTTGATATCCCGCCTTTCACTTCCTTTAAGGAGTCTCAAAGCGGCTCACATTCTCCTTTCCCTTCCTGCCCCACAACAAACACTCTGTGAGGTGAGTGGGGCTGAGAGACTTCAAGGGGCTCTCTGGCCATGGGGCAGAGCATCGGAGGGAGGAGAAAGGGGCAGAGACGCCTTGAGCCCCTTACCCTCTTGCAGGGACTCTCCCAGATGGCCGACAGGGACCAGGATCTGGAGCTGGTCCAGAAGGGGAAAGTGAGCGTGGCTAAGAAATCGCGGCCCACCAAGGAAATGAAGGAAGAGGCCTTTGAGAAATACCTGCAGATATTCTACAAGCCACAACCCAAAATTGAGGTGAGGCTGGGCTGCTTCACTGGGCTGGGGGGTCGATGGGACTTGGTGGCAGGGAAGGGGCACCTTCCAGGCAAGGGGGTCTCCGTGGAGGAGGTCCTGCAGCCCCTCCCCGCCTTGGATGGAAGGGCGAGGGGAGGAGAGGTCAGACTTCCCAGGAGATTTTTCTCCTTTGAGCATCTCCTCTGCAGAGCCATGGAAGAGAGACAGGGGGTAGTTTTGCATGTTCATCCAGTTGGGCCGCCTCACAGGTGGCGTTTATTGTGTCTCCTCCCCTCCGCCTTTTCTCTCCTCCCAGATCCCGGTGGAGGACACCTTCAATGCGGATGAGGTGCTGGAAGCCATGTGCCGGGCGAAGTCCATTTCGGAGCTCTATGGGCCAGACGGCATGTTCCTGGGGTCCTTCCCCCCACCCATTTCCCTGCAAGGTCCTGAGACGTTGGAGGTAACTGGTGGGGCACCCCCCCCCTGCCCTCCACGCTCTGCCCCAGGAGACATGTGGTCTCTTGCCTGGTGTCTCTGCCCTCTCACCGGTGGCTCTGAGCCAAAGGCCGACTCCCACTGGCCCTTCCTCAGTTTCCCTTGGCGAGAGATGCCTTTGAAGCCACCAGGGTAATGCAGCCCTGAGGCTGAGCTGTAGCATTTCCACCAGGGCTTGCCAAAACCTTTTGCCTCCTCGGTCCTGTATATCTGAAGGAGCGTATGAAGGCAGCCCTGTTTAGGGAAGCTTTTAATGTTTAATAGACTATTGTATTTTAATATTCTGTTGGAAGCCGCCCAGAGTGGCTGGGGAACCCCAGCCAGATGGGCGGGGTATAAATAATCTATTATTATTATTATTATTATTATTAGTTGCCTGAGGTGATGCCACTGAGTCCATGTCCAAGGTGGCACCTTGGGGCGACTGTGGCGCCATCTTGGTTTGCGAGAGACCCCCTTCCTCCCGCCTTCCCCGCAGGACACCAGCCCCCCTGCAGAGGGGAGCCCACAGGCCGTCCTCTCAACAGCCCCGTCTGTGTCTGAAATCAAAGAAGCTTTAACCCCGCTTCCTCCTCCAGTGAGATTCCCGCTTTTTGGAGTGAGGAGGTCCAAGAGTGAGCAGGTGAGGGTCTTTGGGGGGCAGCTGGAGTGGGTAAGGGGCTGGGGCAGTGGCAGAGGACTGAAAGTGCCCCTCTTGTCTCCCAGTTAGGCCTGGCACAAAAGGGAAAGAGACCCCCCAAGGAGAAGAGGAGGAGGCTGCCCCCTCCGGTGCCCCCGCCAGTGGTGACAGCCCCTGAGGAGGGCCTGGAGCCCAGCTCTAGCCCCCCCTTGGACGAAGCGGAGAAATCTCCCCCCAGCACAAGACGTCCTTCCCCAGGCCTCATGCTCTCTGGCATGGACACCAGGGGCAGCAAGGTCAAGATCCGTCGGGCAACGGTGAGATTCCAGAGGTGGGGGCAGGGGGGCATGGAAGCAGGAAGCCCACGGACTGACAGACGGGCACAAACAAACCTGCTGTTTAAAATGTGTGCCTGCCTGATCCCAGAAGTTGTTGGCGCACTTGAAGCTGCCGCCTTATCCTGAGTCTGACCTTTGGTCTGTCCAGCCCAGTGCTGTCTTCTCTGGCTGGCAGCAGTCACTCTCTCTGCAGGGTCTTACTCAGAGCCTTTTAACTAGGGTGGGCTACTTGGGCAGTAAGGCCCTTTGAGCTTGAGATGCTGTGAAGGATTGAACCCGGGACCTTTTGTATGCTGAGATGGTTTCACTCACACATCTCTGCAATCTGAGCATCGGACGGAGGGGATCACAGCATCCACACCCAGCCCAGCCAGCTTCTTCATCAGTCTCAGCTTTGGATCCAGCATAGAGCAAGCAGGTCTCTGTGGTTCCAGCTTCCAGCCCAGCCCAGCTCACAAACAGCTGGGGGTGGGAAGTGGAGGACTAATGGCCCATCCATTAGTCTGGAGGGCCCCATCACTTAGTTGCAGCTCTTGCATCCCATCACAGGATTTTGGGAGGCTGATGAGGACACTTGGCCAGCTAGTGTGTTGCCTCCATCTATCTTGGAAGACCATGGAAGAGTCTCTCTTCAGGGGTAAAGTCAAACCACTGGAGAGTTACGGCACCTGCGGTGGCTGTAGAGACCAATACAGGAGAGACATGTTTTATGGCAGGAGGGCCTCTTCTGTGGTGGCTCCCCACCTGTGGGATGCTCTCCCCAGGGAGGCTCACCTGGGGCCTTCCTTACATATCTTTAGGTGCCAGGCAAAAGCATTCCTCTTCTCCGAAGGCCTTTGGCTAATTAAACAATCTATGGCTTTTTAAGCAGTGGGGAGATGGGGTGTCATTGCTTTTGTATGTTAAAAGGGTATGTATTTTTTCATTTTAATATTGTAAACCACCCTGTGATCCTCGGTTGAAAGGTGGTATAGAAATTTAATAAAGAATAACAAGAATAATAATAATAGTCTTACAAAGGATCTTGTCAGACTAGTTTGGCAATTTATTCTGTTGAATTCTAACCCTCCCTACATGCAGGGCTCCAAGTATTGGAAGGGACTCGGGGCATCATCCAGACTGAGCCCCCCGCCCCAGCCCACAATGACATTGTGTTTTAATGTTGCAACCCACCCAGGAACCTTAGGGTGAAGGGCGGGTCATTAATAATAATCATTATAGTCCCAAGAGAGGACTGAAGTCTGACAAAAGACCCTTCTGAGTTTGGCTTGCAAAGTTAACCTGAGCTCCTCCTTTTCCTTGCCCTTTATCCTAGACTCAGTGTGGTGTAGTGGTTGAGAGCGGTAGACTCGCAATCTGGGGAACTGGGTTCGCGTCTCCGCTCCTCCACCTGCAGCTGCTGGGTGACCTTGGGCCAGTCACACTTCTCTGAAGTCTCTCAGCCCCACTCACCTTGTGGGAGAGGAAGGGAAAGGAGATTGTGAGCTGCTTTGAGACTCCTTCGGGTAGCAATAAAGCGGTATATCAAATCCAAACTCTTCTTCTTCTTCTTCAGTTGAATAAAGACTTGGATGCAATCAAAGAGTCCAAAATGAGTGCTTCCGTCTCACCCCCTTCGCAACTCTCCTCAACCCCCAGTTTCCCTGGGGAGCCCATCAAGAGCGAGAAGGTAAGAGGGGGCCCACCTGGCACCTGGAAGCATCTCCTGCTGCTGCCGCCGCATCCCTGCCTCCCTCGGGGGCTGCAATTGGCAGGTGCGGCTTTCATGGGATGTCCTCCCTCAGCACCCTGACCAAAGCTTTATCCTGCCCAAGGCAACCTGAAGTGACTTCCAACCAAACCATGGAAATGAACAGGTTGGGGCCATCATTGCCTCATGAGGGAGGGAGTTCCACAGTTTCGCTCTGTGGTGCATGAAGAAGGACTTAGTTTTATCCGTCCAGAATCTTCCTACTCTCAGCTTCGCTGGAGTTCTGACGCCACCCCAGAGCCCAGCAGAACCCCCACCCCCCCGCAGTTCCCCATTTCTCTCAGCCACCGCCAGAGGGAGAATCTCCTCCTCCCCTGTAAAAGAAACGGCCCACCCACCGTGGGTGTAATTCTATGTCTTTGGGCTCCAGCGCAGGAGGGGCTGGCAAGTCCCCCGAGGTGGACGTTGGCGGGTGTTGGGGTGGTTCTGTGTCCTGTGCCGTTCCCTGGCTGGCGGGAGGCATTTTGGAGATGGGGGCAGGAGGTGCAAGCGAGGTGAGGGGGAAAGGAGTGGGGTATGCAGGTGTCCTCCTCTGTGCCTCACCTGGGTGACCATGGATTGTGTGCCTAGAGTGTCATCTTCAAGGAGTCCCCCTCGACAGACAAGAGCCAGGGGTCTCCTTCATCACCAGGCAAAAGCCAGGGGTCTCCTTCCTCGTTTGAGAAGAGCCAGGGGTCTCCTTCATCACCAGACAAGAGCCAGGGGTCTCCTTCCTCGTTTGAGAAGAGCCAGGGGTCTCCTTCATCGCCAAGCAAAAGCCAGGGGTCTCCTTCGTCGCTTGACAAGAGCCAGGGGTCTCCTCCCTTGCCAGCCAGGAGCCGGACGTCGACTCCATCTTTCGCAGCCAAGAGCCAGGAGTCCCATCCATCTCTGCCAGTTGGGAGCCAGGAGCTGTCTCCCTCCTCGCCTGCCCGGAGCCAGGAGTCTTCGCCCAAGTCCCTGGGCTCCGTTTCCCGCATGAAGAGCCAGACATCTTCCGTCATCATCAAGGGCTTCTTTCCTGAGAGGCCGCCTTCCGGCAGCAAGGACTACTTCAGACTACAGGTTGTGAGGCTTCCCTGGGCCGCTGGCTCCTTCCTCTCCCCCTTGTCCTCCTCCTCCTCTGGCTCCGGGGAGAGGCCACAAGCCAATCTGCTGCCAGGGCCTGAGGCAGAGAGTTGGCAATGCTTCTCCTCTCTGGCAGCACCCTGAGCAGCTGCATTTCCAGGGCAGTGTCATGGCCGGGCGAGGGGGGCCTCTCTCTCCCTAGAAAAGCTAAGCTGGGGGACCTCTGCTTAGGTGTGCTCTGGCTGGCATAAGAAGCTAAGAAGAGCCTGCCTGCTGGATCAGGCCCACCTAGTCCAGCATCGTGTCCTCACAGTGGCCAACCAGATGGGCATTAAGGGAAGCTCCCCAGCAGGACCTGAACGCAACACTATTCACCCCTCGTTGCCCCCCATTACCTGGGATTTAGATGTAGACTGTTCCTGGACCATGGAGGTTCTGCTTTCAAAGCAGACCTCTGTAAGAAGAGCCTGCTGGATCAGGCCAATGGCTCATGTAGTCCAGCAGCCAGATGCCTCCCTGGGGGACACCCACGAGGGAGACCTGAGCACAAAAGAGCGTGTGCCTATGGCTGACAAGCTCTGTGTGACTTTCACAGGAGGGAACAGGGGAAGAAATCAAATTCTGCTCACACTTAAAGCTGAATTTAGCAAATTCCCACTTTCCAAAAGAATACAAGAACTGAAATACAGGTACCTGTCGAAAGTCACGCAATATTACCTGTGCAGTTTTCCAATGAGACAAGGTTTACAAAAATTCCAGAAGGGGTGGGGCAAGCCCCCAAAGTTTGCTGTTGGGGTGCTGAAGGCGGCTGCTGTCTGAACTGCTTTGCTCTCCCTTGCCAGGAGCTGGAGAGCCAACACGCCCTGCTGCCCAGGCTATCGTCTGGCTTCATCCCCAACTCGGTGGCCGCCCTGCAGTTTCACAGCCAGGAGATGCTGGTGGATGAGAGAGAGGAGAGACTCGTGAGGGTGGTGGAGCCGGTAAGGTGGAGCAGGGCGCCCTCCCCCTGCACCCTCAGGGCCAGGCCTGCTGGGGGGCGGCTGGGGGCCTGGGCTGTGCTCTCGGGGGGACCCTGCCTGGAAGCCTGTGAAAGGAGCAGGCAGGACACAAACTCAGCACCCAGAGAGGACAAACCTTGGCAGGGGGCGTGCAAGGCAAGCTTGAGACAGCCTGGGGCAAAACCACAACGCAATCCCTGCTTGCTTGCTGCTTCAGCCTAGCTCTAACTGCTGGTCTTCCCTCTAGCCCAGGGGTGGCCAACTCCCAAGAGCTACCGTATTTTTCGCTCTATAAGACGCACCAGACCACAAGACGCACCTAGTTTTTGGAGGAAGAGAACAAGAAAAAAGATATTCTGAATCTCAGAAGCCAGAACAGCAAGAGGAATCGCTGCGCAGTGAAAGCAGCAATCCCTCTTGCTGTTCTGGCTTCTGGGATAGCTGCACAGCCTGCATTCACTCCAGAAGACGCACACACATTTCCCCTTTTTAGGAGGGGAAAAGTGAGTCTTATAGAGCAAAAAATACGGTAAAGCCTGGCAGTGATCTACCCCAGTTTTGGGGGTTCAGGTCAAAGTTTTTGAGCTTTTTTTAGGGCAACCCAAGTTGTTTGGCTTCTTTGGGGGGAGCCAGTGATCTACCGGTGATCTACCACAGAAGTCCAGTGATCTACTGGTAGATCGCAATCTACCTGTTGGACGTGCCTGGGGGCTCCAAATTGGCCTCCCACTTGGAACCTGTCCTGGTTCAGACCTGCTTAGCTTGGGAAGTGCGGCAGTCTCAGGAAGCTGTCTGTGGGTGGGGAACTGTGGGGCACGGGGGGGGGGCTCCTCTTGGCCGAGGGGGTCTGCACCTTCCCTTCTGCTTTTGCCAGGAGACAGAAAGCCACTTGAGAACGGTCCCAGGGTGGAAGGAGGACAAGGAGCCCAGGACACGGGTTTCTGAAGAGATCAGCATCATCAAACCGAGTAAAAAACAGGTAAGCAGGCACCTCTTCCCTACCTGGGATGGTCCTCCTGCCTCTCTCCTGCTGGCCTGCAAGGGATGTCCTGAGAGGGTCCTGTGTGGCAAGGGACCCATAAGCCAGGGACCCCCAAGTCAGGCCGTTTCTCTAACGGGTTTATGGGGAAACTGGCATTTATGGCAATGTTTTGGTGGAACATTGTAAATAATGGTTCCTCCTCTTTATTCCAGACGGATCTTCCTGAGGTCTTCCTGACGCAGCTGGATGAATCTCAATACCCGGAGCCGAAGAAAGAGCCTCCCTTCTTTGTCTTGCCATTCCTGGACATGCTGTGGTTCCAAGATCTTTTTCCTGAGGTGAGAGGCTGAAGGACAACGAGGATCTGGAGACCATCCCTGAGGGCCAAGGAGGGCCAAGGAGTCCTGCTGCCCACAGGACCTTCTCCCTGCCCCATCCCTTGTATAGCTGGGGCTCTGCTTGCCACAGACCTGGGAGACAAAGATTTCCTCTACTGGCAAACCCACTTTTTGTGTAAATGGTCTTCTCCCCAAGAAATAAAGGCAACAGGCCTGCAACCACAGGCTGATCCTATATATAACAATAATAATAATTTATTATTTATACCCCACCCATCTGGCTGGGTTTTCCCAACCACTCTGGGCGGCTTCCAACAAAACATTAAAATGATATCTGGTGGGAGGGTGTTCCACAGGGCGGGCGCCACCACCGAGAAGGCCCTCTGCCTGGTTCCCTGTAACTTGGCTTCTCGCAGCGAGGGAACCGCCAGAAGGCCCTCGGAGCTGGATCTCAGTGTCTGGGCAGAACCGACTAGCCTGGAAACGACTTTGCTGTCCAACTCTGATCTGAAGGGACCTCTAAACCCAGCTGACAAGGACCCCCCCTTAAGCTCTAGAAAGGTCAAATGAAAAAGAGCTATAGATTTGTGTTTTGAAAGCCCAGAGGATGCAGAACATAACAACTGTGTGTGAGTGAGAGAGAGAAAGAAAGAACGAAGGAGAGAAAGCTTAACAGCCATGCCACCTATCACATGGGGCATAATTTTAACGAGAGACTCCAAATTCCTGTGTAAACCAGTGAAGTCAAATATCAAAGTATAAACAATTTTATTTGGGAAATGTGAGGGGAGAGAAGCAAAGAAAAGGGAAAGGTGACAATATTTTGCTCACAGACGACATATAACTTAGCTAGTTGCGTTTCACCTGCTTGAGTGAGTCTTGGGTTTCGGAGGATGTGCAGAGTTCTGTGCAGAAAAGAGATTCAGAGAGAGCGAGAGTGAGCTTCTTTCCTCGCCTCTTTGGATGGTTCTGAGGAGACAGAGGAGGTTGAGGGGATGCCTCCCCTTTATGGGAATTTGAGACCGATAAGCCCCCGTTTCTTAATGGCGATGGGGGGTGGTTGTCTGGGCCAGTGTAAAGAGAAGCTCCATCTCTTTGCCAGTGGTCCCAATGGTCAGCCAGAAGGGTATTCAGAGGCTGTTTCCACCTGCATAGTCATTCCTAAACTCCCACTGCAAAAGACCTAGCCAGTTCTGGGAGGTTGGGGGGTTGTAAAAATACTCTGCTGTTACTCATTGGTAGAGCATTTGCTGCTAGAGACCCCCAGAGAGAGAAGATAAGCTGTGCACATTTTATCTCTGTGGGAGGGTGAGAGTGTGGTATGAATGAGGAGATTCCTCTGGGGCAGCGTGTGGGTCTGGGGCAGGCTTTGGGCACCTTTCCTTTGGGTAAGTTGGCCTCCCGCAGCTCCTGCGACTGCTGGGGCTATTCTGTTGCTCTTTCAAGACCCAGCAGGCTCTTCTTGTCCTCCCGGAGGAGGAGGGGCGCATCAGCTCAGAGGCGCTCCTAGAATCCTCGAATTGGAAGGGACCCCCTGGGTCGACTGGTCCAAACCCCCGCAAGGCAGCTTCCCTTCCCTCTCACCAGGGCTTTCCACCGGAGATGACCTTGAACGAGTTCTTGACGAAGATGATGGCCTTCTTGGTTACCACCAGAGACTTTGGCCAAAAGGCAGAGCTGGTTTCCGCCATCGCCAGCCTGAAGGACGAGATGGGGGATCGGATGAACGAGCTGGTCTGCAGCACCTTTATCCAGGTGTTGAACAAGAGGGACGACCTTCCCTCCCTCCGGGTGAGGGTCACTCTGGGCTCCTCCCTTTGTGCTGCCGTGCAGATCTTGTCTTGCATATTCTGCTGGGGGAAACACACACACACACACACACATGAGTGGAAGGCTGGCCTTCCAATATCCTCAGCCGCTGGCTAAAGTTTCTGGTCTTCATAACTGAGCAGCCCCTCAAAAGGAAGGCGGGACCTCCTTTTGAGAGCCAGTGTGGTGTAGTGGTTAAGAGCGGTAGTCACGTAATCTGGGGAACTGGGTTCGCATCTCTGCTCCTCCACATGCAGCTGCTGGGTGACTTGGGCCAGTCACACTTCTCTGAAGTCTCTCAGCCCCACTCACCTTGTGGGAGAGGAAGGGAAAGGAGAATGTGAGCCGCTTGGAGACTCCCTTCGGGTAGTGATAAAGCGGGATATCAAATCCAAACTCTTCTTCTTCTCCTCTTCTTCTCCCCACTGGGTCTGGTGGAGAAGGTGCTTAGGCCCAAGGGAACTTTTAAAGGGGTGGGAGATGTTTTTGAAGCAAAGCAACAAGGGGAGGAAGGGGAGCCAGCGCTTGCAAGCGCTGCCAATGTCGTTTCTGAAGACGGTTCTTTCCTTCTGGTGGAAACTGCATTTCCCCAGGAGGGGAAAGAGATTGTGTGCAAAAGGCCAGCAAGTCCCTAGTGTTGTGAGTGCCGGGTGGAATGTGCCCCCCTTCATCCCACCAGAGAGGGAGGCCCCCCGGCTGTCAATAGATTTCAACTTCCCTGCTGGCCAGACCCAGGAGTGACTTGCAGGGCCATAGAATTGTAGCGTTGGAGGGGACCCCAAAGGTCATTCAGCCCACCCCCTGCAATTCAGGAATGCTGTATCTCAGGGCAGCTGCTGTGCATATCCAAGGCATCCCCACACACCCAGGTTCGTCATCTCCAGGTTAGGGAGTTTGGAAAAGACCTCTGTCTCTCCTCCTCTTTGCCAAAGCCTGCGGAGAGCCACTGCCAGCCAGAGTAGGCACTGCTGGCCCAGGCTGGCCCTTGGCTTTGTGGGCTCCTGTGCCTGCCTGCCAAGATGCCCTTGTCTTCTCTCGACATTCCAGGAAAGGAAGCATCGGAGGTTCATCCTGGGCACCTTGCAGGCCCTCGTGAAGATGGACAAGGACAACAAGGACCTGATAGTGGAGCTCATGACCTTTTACATGCAGGCTTACACCCCAGACAAGTAAGGGCCGGGGGGGTCACTGGTAGGAGCCTAAGCCTTAAGGGGGGCAGAGGAAACAAAAGGCTTCAGGACAGTTTGTCAAAGTTGCTGCTTTTCAAAGTCGCCAGCTGCTCTGGCTGGCTCTATCTTGATTGCTCTCTCAATAAGCAACCCCCCCCTTTAAAAGAAAACTATTTGAAAAGACTTTACTGCAAGGGCTCTGTTGAAGTTTTGTTTAAAGGGAAGGGTTCCACCACTGCAAAAAGCCTGAGACACACATGCCACAGGTGAACTGATTTCAGCGTAGCTTCTCTTATCCACATGGTTTTGAAGTCAGGTTTTAGGACCACGTAGATTTCCAAATTGCCCGCCCAAATCTGTTTGCCTTCAGTTAGCAAGTTACAGGCAGCAGAGACCACCCCCTTCCATCCTTGCCTAGATGCACATTCTCAAAGAGCAGGTGGACAGCAACCGGCAGGAGAAAAGGGGTGTTTAAAGAAAAACACATTCCTTTAGCTCATTGCTCTGACAGGTATTTTATGGAGAGCCAGTGTGGTGTAGGGGTTAGAGCGGTAGTCACGTAATCTGGGGAACCAGGTTCGTGTCTCCGCTCCTCCACCTGCAGCTGCTGGGTGACCCTGGGCCAGTCACACTTCTCTGAAGTCTCTCAGCCCCACTCACCTCACAGAGTGTTTGTTGTGGGGGAGGAAGGGAAAGGAGAATGTGAGCTGCTCTGAGACTCCTTAAAGGGAGTGAAAGGCGGGATATCAAATCCAAACTCTTCTTCTTCCTCTTCTTCTTCTTATGGCTCAGGTCAGCAAATGTGGTGGAGTGGTCCTGTGGGTGCAATCCCCCCGCCTTGCAGCGTGAGCCCACCTGCCTCTTTCTCCTTTCAGGGTCGTCATTCACAATCTGATGCAGGAGGTGGGAATCCAGGACCCCCACAGCTATTTCACCAAGGAGCTGAGCTCCTGGCCGGTCAAGGCGAGCGACTCCAAAGAGACGATGCGAGGAACCTGCGACCGGTGGCTGGAAGGGAAGATGCAGGAGCTCAAGGTGCCTCTTCCTCCTTCTCTCTTCCTTCGGCCGGGGAGGGGTCACCTGGCTCCAGCCTGCCCCCCCCGCCCCCCGCTACAGAATCTGCCAAACTCCGCAAGCAGGAGCCAGGCTGAAATCTGCAACGCCTTTTCTCTAGCGGGTCAGGGAGGAGTCAGGGTCTGTTCTCATACAGGTGCGGCTCAGAGAGCAAGGTTCCCTCCTCTGGGAAGAAACCAGCCATTTGCCAATGCAGTTCCCCAGCCAGCAGCTTCGCCACTTGAGCTGTCTGGGTAGCTAGAATGATCTCCCTTCGTCAGAGAGGAAGGTCTGGCTTACATCGGCTGAGTACAACCTTCAGCTAAAAAGCTAACTTTCATTAAGGCTTTCAGCCCAGTGAACTTCAGGGGTTGGGAACTTCAAATATGGCCCCCTCGGGCCTCTCTATCTGGCCCTTGGGAGCTATGAGCTCCTTGAGTGATTTAGCCAGGCTGGAATCGTGATCTTGAACTGTGACGACGAATCTTGCAGAGAGATGCGACTGTGTGCGCAGATGCCAGTATGTTGGACAAGGGAGAGTTTTACATTCATTGCTCCGCCTACAGGCACCAGCTGGATTCCAGCCTCAGCAGCCAGGAGCCCAAGCTGTAGCACCAGAGTCCAGTCCAAATGTCAGGGAGGAGAATCGATTAGGAGAATATGCTTGGTGGGAGAAATGTAACTCACCTGCACCAGCCTATAGATGCTCCACTTAACCGCCTCTAATCTGCCAGCATTTTAAGCAGGAATGACTCGCCTCCTCCCCCCCCCGCTGCAAAATAATAATAATAATAATAATAATAATAATAATAATAATAATAATAA
>JAXCMG010000020.1:35751960-35769265 GCA_034642415.1 Podarcis siculus | reverse complement strand
AATAATAATAATAATAATAATAATAATAATAATAATAATAATAATAATAATAATATATTTATACGCCGCCCATCTGGCTGGGCTTCCCCAGCCACTCTGAGTGGCTTTCAACAAAATATTAAAATTATTAATTATTAAAATTAATATTTATATGCCCCCTCCAATTTGCCATTAAAAAGAAATCAACTCCTCCTGTGGATCCCTTGCTGGAATGCTATGACACCAAAAGCTTTTACCGACACCCCATATGTGCTTTTTTAAAATAAAAAAAGCTTAATTATTTCCTGAGAAAAATGAACTAAAAGCCATTTTTCACCGACTATTTCTATAGGTCATCTGCTAGGAAACCGCAACACCAAAAGTTTTTATTTTGGTGGGCCCCAAAGACCTCACCCAAAACTTGTCACTTAAAAATAGATACGGTATATTACGGGTCCATGTGTCCCTCTGCCTGCCCAGGACCCGGGGGCTCCTGCTTTTGAAAGCTGCCTCCAGTGGGGGCCGGGGGGTCCCAGGCCACGTTTTTGCACAGCAAAGGGATTTGCCCTTTGGGCAACAAACATTCAGCAAACTCTTTTCTCCCCGCTGGAAGCGGCACCTGATGATTCTCTTCCTCCCAGGAGCACAGAGCTCAGCTTTTGGCGCAGAAGGTTCCACCCAGGAGGCACTATTCCTTTAAACCTTTCCAGAAGGTAAGAAGCATTGTGCGTCCAGCCTGGTCTTTGCTGATTATTGCGGGAAGGAGGAAGGCTGAGGGCAGTTCTCCTCCTCCTCCTCCTTTTCTTCCTCCTTTGCCCCCACCTTCCTGCACCTCTCAGCTTAGCTCCCTTGTCCCCCCACCCAGGGGGTCCCCATCCTTCAGAGCCCCCCAGATCATCCAGGTTTTTTAAATTTTCTACTCTGCCTTGTTTATCGATACTCCAGGCAATTACAAAAAAAGCAAATGAAATCACAGTCCGTCCATTACAATAGCTATAAAGAAAGATGTCTGAAAATCACCGTATTTTTCGCTCCATAAGACGCACCTAGTTTTTAGAGGAGGAAAGGGGGAAAGCCCCGTTTTTTGGGGGGGTCAGCTCACAGTTGTTGAGCTTACTTTGCAAAGTGAAAACAACTTGTTTTTATGGGGTTCAACTCACAGTTCTGCAGCTTCTTTAGGAAAGGAAAGGGAGCCATTTCTACAGTTTCCAGACAGATAATCTAATCAGCCAGTCACAAGTCGCTGGGGAAACAAACAGCCTCCGTCTGCAGAACATTCAACGATGGAGGCCTGGACAAGGGAGCCAGCGATCAACCACACATTCGCCCCATAAGACGCACGGACATTTCCCCTTACTTTTTAGGAGGAAAAAAGTGCGTCTTATGGGGCGAAAAATACGGTATATACAATTTACATATCAACTGAAATTAATAATCCATTGCCTATCTAGCCATAGTGCTTGAAACACATACTAAGTGATTTCAAAGCTGGGCTCTGACCATAGCTGTCAACCGTCCCTTATTTGGCGGGAAAGTCCATTATCCCAGCGCCGTGTCCCGCTGCTGTCTCTTATGGATGATGTCCCTTAAATTTCCCGGGTTTCAAAGGAAGCAGCTCCTCTCCCTCCCTCCCTGCCGGCCAGGGAGGAGGGAGGCTCCAACTGTGTTGCTTGGCTGTGTTGCTCATCCAGTAAGGAGTCTAAGAACGACTGGGGGGGTGGAGCTTGCATGCCTTGTGCCAATCAAATTGGCCGTGTTGCCTGGGGACTTGCCTTTGCTCAGCGCTTCCCAGCGGAGAGGTGACGGTGGTTTCCCTTGCTGCATCCCCTTTGCCGGGTTGCTGCGCTGTGGGAACCACCGCTTGAGGCTTTGTTTGGCTGCTGGCTGGGCTTTCTGCCTTTGGCTCGAAGGGGCTCAGATGTTGAACATACCTGTGCCAGGAAAATCCCTTATTTTGGCTGCTGATCCCTTATTTCCGAGGCTGCTAGTCCCTTATTTTCAAATCTGTAAGTTGACAGCTATGGCTCTGACTCACATGTTGTCGTCCTTGTTCCAGCAGAAGAGACGCTCCACCATGGAGACGGAGAGCAAGATGTCCTCTCCGGAAAGCTACCAAGAGGTGAGGAGGCTCACAGAGGAATCTCGTGAAGGCAGCCCAGGTTGGGTGCCTGGAGGGGCGGCTGTTCCTTCCAGGCAGCTCTTGCAGCTTCCACCAGCCACCTGTCCAAAACCTCTGGGGGATGCCAGGTTGGCCAAAGGCTAACCCTCCAACCACCCCTCCAAAGCCCCTTGGTATATTTTCTCTGTCTGACCCAGGAGTGGAGCGGCCCTAGCGTGGACCAGGAGAGGCGGCTGGAGGGGAAATATTCCCCCGAGAGCTACAAAGAGGTAAGGTCTGCCGAAGAGTCCTGCAAAACCGGGTAGGGTGGCACCTGAGAGCGAGGGGCTGTCCCTGTGCCAGGTAAGGAGGGGCCTCTTCTTCCTCTGTGATTCTTGCGTTGCAGGGGGTTGGACTAGATGACCCCTGGGAACCCTTCCAACTTCACATTTCTATGAATCACATTTCGGCTTCCATGAGACCAGATCTTTTTAATTTTATTCTTTATTCTGGGTGGCTTGCAGAAGAGAGAGAGAGAGAGAGAGTGAATGCTCAATCTAGTGGCGGGTGGTTCCCATGGAGACTGGTGGGGCAGAAGGCAGGGAGCCCCACAGCAGGTGCCCCCAGAGCCAATGACCAGCCCGTCCTCCCCTCCCCTGCTGAGTTCAATACAGGGAACACTGAGACTAAGGAGAAGGACTCTTGACAGCCAAGGCCACCCCCCCAGGAAGGAGGGCAGCTAGGCAGGTGGGGGTAGTTTGGGGACAGTGCCCCCCCATCAGCCTCCACTGAACCACAGTGCATATTGGACAAAAGACGTGAACCCAAATATCCTAAAAAGACAGGCTGGAACATCTAATCCTTTCCCCTGGCCGCCCACAACAGCTGATAGCCACCATACTGCAAGTATTGAACTGCAAAGTGAGGCTCTCGTTGGCGTCTTCATTCCAGGTGGGGAAAGACCTGGGCAAGACGGCGAGGGCAGGGAGGAGATCCCTTGCGAAGGAGAAGAGGGCGAGGAAGGAGGAGCGTCCACAGGTACTGGAAGACCCCCCTTGAGCTCACCACCCAAAATGCCCCTCGTTGTCTAATGAAAGGGACCTGCTATAAACATTCCCTCTAAGAGTGAACTTGGATGGTTGAGTATCTGCCATTTTTTTTTAAAAAAAAATTTAAAATAAAATTTTGAGTTTTAGATAATATTATACATCTAAAACAAAACCATTTCAAACATTAAAGTACAAGGTTCTTTCAAACCTTCAGACCTCCTCCCCTCCCTCCATGGGTTCCATATTTAAATTTAGGTTTATTGCATCTTTTACTGAAACCAGGAAGATCCATTATTTTCTAAAGATTGGAGGAAATTTGTAATTTATTTAAAAGACCACTGTAAACAGTTAAAATCTTTGGCAGGGTTGTAATGACACTTGTAATGTTCAATTATTTATGGTAATTATGGTTTTGTAATAGATGGATAAGGGTAAGAGTACCTGCCATTTTTAATGAGGGGGCCGATGCTACCGTTGGTGTGCTTTGAATAGATTTTATAGAGAGAGAGTTTTAATGTTATTAATGTTGAATTGTTTTTAGTGATTGTTTTTCTATGTTTTCAGCTGTTCTTAGTTCATCTGTAGGCCACCTTCTATTATATATAAATAACAGAAATAATAAATGAAAGGGGATCTTCCATAAATAAGACAGAGTGAGGCCTGGAGAAGACTTGCAAGCCTCCTGGTCTAAGTTATCTGAAACCCTGAACTTATACCCCACCCATCTGGCTAGGTTTCCCCAGCCACTCTGGGCAGCTTCCAACAGGAGATTAAAAATACATTAAAACATCAGTCATTAAAAACTTCCCTAAACAGCCTTCAGATGTCTTCTAAACATCAGATAGTTGTTTATCTCCTTGACATCTGATGGGAGGGCATTCCACAGGGCAGGTGCCACCACCGAGAAGGCCCTCTGCCTGGTTCCCTGTAACTGGAGATATCCTGCCATGTTTTTTCCATGTGTCAGAAACATTTGCCCAACTGGACTCTGACTGGTGCATTTTCCTCTGACTTAGGAGCCAGAGGGTGGTGACGTCACGGAGGATGCAGGGCAGCCAGAGACGGAGGAGTCAGGAAGCCTGGAGGTGAGGCCACCAGTTCAGAAAATATAATAGATTGGCAATCACTCATGCTAGAGTACTTTCAATTAGCAAAGCCGACCGGAAAAGTCATAGGAGCTCCAAATCCAAAAATATTCAGAGAATGGAGACTACTCAAAGATATATAAGATTATATGGTAATAATGACATCCTAGCAGAACTGTATGATACTTGTATATAATAAACAAATGGAATAAATATACTAGATGAATATACAGGAAAAGTTATAAAGCAAACTGTGCGATAAAATTGACAACAGAAAAAGTACAACGAAAACGACTGGAAGTCTCTTTCAGAAGACTTTTTTAGAAAAAACAGGATGTTATAACCAATATTCATTTCTTATTGTTAACTCTTTTTTGCTTTTTATTTTCTTTATCTTTTTTCTATTAAATTTTTGTGTTTAATTTTGATGTAACTGTCTGTAATACATATATAAGATGATATTTTAAATCAATAAAGATGAATTAATAATAAAAAAGGAGGTGAGGCCACCAGTTCAGAAAGCCCCTTGTTGGTGGAGTGGAAAGGGGAGATTCCCCTCGCCCCCAGACTCAGGTTCCCCCCACCTGCTTCTTCCTCCTCCCGTGCCAGAGCCTGCCGGCCCAAGCTGGGCTCCGGACACAGCAGCCCAGAGACTGGGCACTTATTGAGAGGAAGCCCAAGTGCCCGGTGCTTCCTGTCCAGGCCCAGCTTTGCCCCACGCTAAACCCCCAGCTGCCCCCTGGGGCGAGGGAAGTGGCCGCGCCAGGGACGCTCAGGGCTGCTCTCCTCTTGCAGGCAGAGGCGGATCGGTTTTGGATGCAGCCCATCCTCCCCATCGACGCCATCCATTACTTCGTGGAAAAGCAGCTGGAGAAGGAGCTGGAGGAGATGAAGCAGCTGGTCTCTTCTTCGCTGATCTCGCCCAAGGACACCGTCATGGCCCTGCCTCCCATTAAGAAGTAAGAGGGGCTGTCACACAGGACACTTGAGGAAGCCCAGGCAAATGCATGGCTTTTCTGGGTGCTGCTGTTGCTGCTGCCTCCCCCACCCCCCAAAAAAAATATTGACCGCACAATGGCTACTCGCTAGATCTGCAACGCTGAGAATTCACACCCGGGCTCCACGAGGCAGATCAGTTCCCCCAAGTTTGGCAGAATGATTCTGTCTGTCCTCCCCACAGATTTCTGGGGGCAGTGAAGGGCTGGGGGTCCTGTGTGGCCCTCCAGAGGCTGATGGACTCCAGCTTCCCCAACCACCAGGGCTAAAATCAGGGATGGTGATGGGAGTTGGAGCCCCAGAGCAAGACCCAAGTGGGGGGGGGGGGACAGGCTTTCCGTGGCTGCGGTAGAGTATAGAAGGATCCAACAACTCTGGAACTTGGGGGGGGGGGTGTTTCTCTCTCTACAACGCTGCCCCCAGTCTAGGCCGGTGTGATGGCCTGGGACTCGGGCTCGGAACCCGATCCTTTGCCTCAGGGGCATCTGAACCAAGTCTGGGGCCTGATCCTGAAGAATCCCAGTCTAGGTTCCCCTGCAACAAGCACCAGCTGGGCCGAGTCAGGGGCCTGAGCCTGCCCTGGCTCCAGATGCGGGGATGACCTCGTTGCCTCCAGCTGGGCCATCACTTACAGCTGCTCCACTACCGGTTGGGTCAGGAGAGGCTGAGGCGGCCTCTGGGTCTAGTCACCCACTGACGTCTCCTGAGCTGCAGAGACTCAGGTCTGAGAGAAGGAGAGAGCTGAGTACTCGCAGGAGGAGTGCTTGCCTTCAGGCAAGACAGGGAGGTGAGTCGCCGGGGGATCAGGACCGGCCGTTACCCCAACAGAGATAAAAGGCTGTCGGACCCTGCCCCAGGTTGCGGGAGCAACATTGCTGCTTGCTAGAACCTGCCTGTGATCCTGTACCTGTCCTTGCCTGGTTTCCTGCCTCGTGTCCTGCCTTGGCCCTGTCGGACTGACTCCTCCCTTGGATTCGGGACTAGACCTGGACCGCGTTACTCGGGTTAACCCCCGGGCCCAGCACAGCCAGGCTCACGGCTGCTTCTCCCATATGTGGTGTCCCCCTAAAAGTGCAGGGGGTGAGCCCGGCCTCACCTGCGCATGCTCCCCGCACAACGGATCACAGGCTGTGCGTGGGGGTAAGTGCCATTTCCTGCTGCTCTTGGTAAACCTGTGCCCTTGTTGTGACAGGAAGCGTGCCATCCTGCGGCTCGGAGAAACCAACGCCATGTTGAGGAAGAGAATACCCGAGCGTAAGGAGCTGCGGGGGGCGGGGGGGGGGGGGAGTCTTCACCCTACTGCCTGGCCCTGTGGCTTGTATCTGCTTGCCCCCAAACAGACATGACTGGGCCTGGATGGCACTGGGGGGAAATGCTCTGCCACCCCCCACCCAGACCCTGCCCATCCTTCCTCCTGCAGCAGGAGAAACTAATGTTAGTTCACCAGTTTGACCCCAGATTGCTTTCTGTGACTACAATTGATGTGTGTGGCTTGGAAAGATTTCAGTCTTTGCTTGTTAGGAGGTTTATACTCTGCCTGTTTTATCTCTAAAACAACGCTGGCAAATCAAGGGCCAGGTTTAGCCCCCGGCAGAGAAGGAGATGAACAGACATGTCTTTGTATGACCCAGCTGCTGGCACCATCTTGCCAGTTTTGGCGCTTGCACTTAGATGCCCAGGCTTGGCCTTTTTTAAAACAACTGGCTGCGATTCAGGGCCATCATCATCCCAGAGACAGCTCTGGAGACTTTTCTGTGGCAGCTCTGCACACACCTGGCAGATTAATCTGACAATCCCTCCTAGATGCCTAGCCTTGGGCAAGAGGTGTGTCCTCTGTATTCTGGGGTGTCACTGGCTGGAAAGCATTCCGGGGGGGGGGGGGCTATTTCTACCCAGAAGGGATTTATCCCACTCACCGTGAGCGAGCCAATATTCCTGTCTGCACAAAGCAGGAAGGTGAAGATTTTCATAGAATGGAGGTAAATATTGTGACTATTGTTGCACACCACCCCAATCTCTGGGCGGCACAAAATTCCAGGTGTTCCAGGTACTTTTCCAGGGTTTGTTTCCTCTGGAATGTGGGGCAGCAGAGACTGCGGTGGCTTTAGGATCTCTTGCTTATGTGTACACCACCTGAGCCTGCGATGGAGGAGTTCACAGCATTAACACCCCAAGAGGGTCTTGCTTTTCCCATAGACACAACTGAAATCAGGCAGAGCTCTGACTCGCAGCTGCTCATCCTGCAGCCTGCCAGCTTCCAGCTTGAAAAAGCAACTTGCAACTCTGGCCTTTGTCTGGGAGGGAGGGAGGGAGGAAGGAAGGGAGGGAGGGGGCCCACCCATTTGGTTTCTGGCCCACAGCCACTTCCTTTGTTACCTTAATGGCCCATACGGAGAGGGCAATTACCTCACTAGGAAGCTAGCCTGGCTATTCCAGGAATTGAAACTGGATCCAGGCATTAGAAGGGGATCAGCCCATAACACTATCATCACCCACTAATCCAAGCAAGACACAGGGATGCTGGTCCAGGTTTTTGGATGAGGGGCTCCTCTCCATCTGGGGTGCTCCTAGGACCTTGGAGCAACGTTGGCCAGGAGTGCCTGAGCACAGCTGTGGTTTGTGCACCTGATGCAACTTGTCCTGCAGAAGGCAGAGCTGTCCAGAGTCGCACCTGCCGTCATCATCACATCTAGGCTGGGTTGGCGCATGGTCCTGCTTCTGAACATGTTTAGCATCTCAGAACGCTGTGACCAGGCTGCTCTTGGGAGCTCAAGACGTGGGTTATTTTATTCCGCCGTTCTTCTGTCTACATTAGCTGCTAGTTCATATCCAAGCACAATTCAAAGCGCTGGCTAGATTGACGTTAGAATTTTATGGCTACTCTGCTCCTTTATCTTCTTTGATCCACTTGAATTGTTTTTTATTGGATGTACACAATTTCTTACATTTTTATGAGCTGCTTTGTAGGTCTTAGGGACGCGGGTGGTGCTGTGGGTTAAACCACAGAGCCCAGGACTTGCCGATCAGAAGGTCGGCGGTTCGAATCCCAGCGATGGGGTGAGCTCCCGTTGCTCAGTCCCTGCTCCTGCCAACCGAGCAGTTTGAAAGCACGTCAAAGTGCAAGTAGATAAATTGGTACCACTCCGGTGGGAAGGTAAACGGCGTTTCCGTGCGCTGCTCTGGTTTCGCCAGAAGCAGCTTAGTCATGCTGGCCACATGACCCGGAATCTGTATGCCGGCTCCCTCAGCCAGTAAAGCGAGATGAGCGCCACAACCCGAGTCGGGCACGACTGGACCTAACGGTCAGGGGTCCCTTTACCTTTGTAGGTCTTTTTAAAAAAAGGGCAGTTATATAAATATTTAAATAAAAGAGATGCCAGTGCATTGAGCTGTTGTTGAAAGCAGAAGTACAGTGGCTGGTTGAAAAACGGACAGCCGAGTTGTTTCCCAGCTGATCTCTGCTGGATTAGAGTCAGGGGCGAGGAGGGAAAGGGGGTCCAGGGGCTTCTCCCACGCCCAAGGGCCTTCCTCTTCCTCTTTGTTGTCTCCCTCAAACCCAGGCTTCTACTGCCCGTACATCTTCCCGCGCTACCTCATGAAGGGGTTTGCGCCCTTTGTGAAACTTCCCTTGCCGAGAATCAACTTGGACCCCTTCCCACCCATTCTGGCGAGGCCGGCATCACCAAAGTCTTTCACCGCCATGCAGCAGTTGGTGCGGAAGTATTTCATCCCCAAGTTTTCGTACGCCGACAACTACCCTTGAAGGCTTCAGGAGACGCCTGAAGTTCGATCCGAGAGGTGAAATTCCTTCTGGCTGGCAATGGCTGGAGGGCTGGCCAGCGCCACGTCTCATGGTGCCCCAACCAGGCAGATGGCAGCGATGGGAGGCCGCCCGCCTGCCCGCCACAGATGCATCCAGACAAAATGAAGTCAATAAAAGCAAACTTATGCCCAAGGTCACCCAAAACCTCTCTGTCTGATTATGCTTTTGTAGTTTCCTAATCATTTTCAAATTGCGACGGGCAGCTGCCACCCTGGGTGTTGCCCAGCTTAGGAATCATGCATGGTTCTGTTATCAGGAAGGATTGTTTGTTAAGCGGCGGCACTCCTGGCGATCCAGGGAGGTGGTGTTTTCCAGCACACTTGAACTTTTGCTTAATGCGCAGGACGCAGAAGGGTCCAACTCCCCCCTATGTAACTTGTGCAAGGCAGCGGTGCCAGAAAACTGCACTCAGCAGCAGCCCAGCAGGCTAAGCAAAGTCCACTGCCACGGACTGCCTCCGAAACAACTGCAAAACTTTGCCGGGAGTGAGGAGAAAGGCAGCCACACAGTTGGATTCTCCGCGGTGCCAGGCAAGTCAGAAACAAGCCGAGCCAAACTAGCCGATTCTGGCATTGCAGGGGGCTGGACTAGATGGCCCTGAGGATCCCTTCACACTCTGCAAGGCTGATTTGCTGGGGATATGAGCTGATTTAAACCCAGGGCCTCCTGGGCGGGCTGCCTGCCTGCCTCCAAGTGGCCCTGGGGTGGAGGAAGGCCTCCCTTTCCCTGCCTCAGCTCTGTAGGGCAATGCCAGGGAAAGCCCTTCGCGGGCACAGCTCTCTTGGGAGAAGGGGCATCTGGAAGGGAATGTGGGTCGCAAGAAGGGGCAGCAGCACCATAGATGGTCCTCTGACCATCAGCATAAAAGAGTCCACGAGAAGAGTATCCTTGCAGAGTACTTTCTGCTTTTATTCTTAAAAGTCTTTGTGCAAAAGCAACTGACCAACTGCACACACCTCAACACTACCAGCTTTCACCAACCAACGCAACTAACATTTCTCACTCTCTATATACAACCAGTGCAGGCCGCTGACTCATGCTGACCCAGCTTTTTGAGCATTAAAGAAGCAGCGGCCAATTTTCAGCCGTGACACAACCTTCCCCTTTTTTGCGGGAAATTCCCTTATTTCAGCGCCGTTTCTGCTGCTTCCCCGGACTGTTAGATATCCCATAGACTGTCCCCGGGACCGGGGAGGCTGCTGACCCCTTCTTTTCAAATCTGAAAGTGGACAGCTATGAGCAGCACACGTGCACCATTTGCAGGGGGGGGGCTCGCAGTGGTGTGTCTATGGGGGGGATGCCCCTTTCCCCCCTTTTTTTGCCCCGGGTGGAGCCTCCATTGAGGCTGCCCGCCTGCGTGTGCCAAACTGGGTCTCTGACTCGGATCCAGCAGAGCCTGGGACCCCGGGCCCTGGCGGCCGGGGAGGCGCCCTCTTCCCCTCGCCCTTCCGACGTGCAGCGAGCCAGGTCGCGTGTCGGGCTCAGCCGCCTCGGGGTCCGCTCCTGCCCCTCGGCCGAGCCCCCCTCGCGGGGCTGCGACGAGGAGGGAGGAGCCGCGGCCCCCGGGGCTCGGTGCACGTGGGAGCGGGCGGACACGTGTTGGCGCCGCGGGCGGGTCCGTCCCTTGGGAGCCCGGAGCGCGGGAGAGTTCCGCGCAGGCGCAGGAGCGCGGCTTTCGCTTTCGCTTCCCGCTCTCCTCGGGGCGGGGCTTGGGCGCGGGCGGGAGCCAATGGGGGCGCGGGGGGCGGGCGAGGGCGGGGCTTCGGCGAGGGCGGGAGCCAATGGGGGCGCCGGGGGCGTGGCCGGGGCTGCGGGGCGCCAAAGCGGGAGGCGCGAAGAGCGCGGAGACTCCGGCCGGCAGGTGAGCAGGTGAGCCAGGTGGGCGGCCAGGGGCGGCAGGGGCTGCCGGGGGTGCCCGGTGCTTCCCGGGGCCGGCCGAGCTCGGCAGCAGGAGGAGGAGGAGGAGGAGGGTCGTCCCGCCCGCCCCCCGAGCAGCCCTTGCGCCCATTTCATGGCCGAGCAACTGAGGCTGGGAGGACTGGAGGACTGGGCGGGGAGCGGGACTCCTCCGCCTGCAGGGGAGATAGAAGAAAGACAATTCTAGCAGGCGGGGGGGGGGAACCTAAATTATTTAATTGGGTATTTGGATTATTGGTATTAGTAATTGTATCCTAATTTGGCATGCTTACAATGGGGCCATCATCGGGTTGCAATTGAAAACGGATGAAAATTAATACTATTTTTTAAAAATGATATAGCGGGGAGCTATTTTGCAGGGCTCCTGGTCAGCGTGGTGCAGTGGTTAAGAGCGGTAGCCTCATAATCTGGGGAACCGGGTTCGCGTCTCTGCTCCTCCACCTCCAGCTGCTGGGTGACCTTGGGCCAGTCACACTCCTCTGAAGTCTCTCAGCCCCACTCACCTCACAGAGTGTTTGTTGTGGGGCAGGAAGGGAAAGGAGAATGTGAGCCGCTTGGAGACTCCTTCAGCCGCAGGGATTCCCAAACTTTTTTCCAAAGAGGGCCAGAGTTGATGAAGTGAACACGCTTGAGGGCCGACCAAAGTTGCTGAGCTTTCCTTAGGAGTGAAGTTTTGAGCTTTCTTTAGGATTTAAACCCAGAGTTCTTGAGTTTTCTTAGGGCTGAAGTTGTTGAGCTTACAATTTTACCCCAAAGTTGTTCAGCTGTTATTGGGATTGAGGTTTTTGAACTTTTTTTAGGATTCAAACCCAAAGTTGTTGAGTTTTACTTACAATTTTACCCCAAAAGTTGTTGAGTTTTGTGTTGTTTTTTAAGGATTTTACCCCAGGACATAGTATACTCCCACGGGGGCTGGATTAAATCAACTGGTGGGTTGGATTCATAGCTGTCAACTTTTCCCTTTTTTTAAGGGAAATTCCCTTATTCCAAATAGGATTCCTCGCAAGAAAAGGGAAAAGTTGACAGCTATGGTTGGCTTTGGATATGCCTGTCTTAAGGGGAGTGAAAGGCGGGATATCAAGCCCAACCTCCTCCTCCTCCTCCTCTTCTTCTTCTTCTCCTCCTCCTCCTCCTCTTCCTCTTCCTCTTCCTCTTCCTCCCTCTTCTGCTTCTCCTTGCAATTGTGCTGCTTTCCAAGTGATGTTTCAGGTCTGGCTTTCTGAGCTCCCTGGCCGGCCTGATGGGGGCAGAGAGGACAGGCTGGAAATGGGGGCAGAGAACCTTCCTGTTCCAGATATTCCAGAAAATATCCCTTGCCGCTGGTTTGGAAGCAGACCTTCCCTTTTGGATCTCAGCCCTTGCCTCCTCGTTTCCCAGAGGGGGTTGGCTGAGCCCCTTCTTGCGAGCACCAGGAGGGCAGGGGCGAAACCTCCCTGGGTCCTCTTTGGCAACCCTTTGCGGGCGGAAGGGACCCCCTTTGCTCAGAGGGAAGCAGAGGAAGAGGGAGGTTGCATCCTCACGAAGGAGAAGGACTAAGCTGCCCTCATCTAACCACAATATCCCAGAGCTGTGACTCTGCTTTCCGAGTCCTGCAGGACTCTTCATCTGGTACTATAATAATAATAATAGTAATAATAATAATAATTTGTTTATACCCTTCCCATCTGGCTGGGCTTCCCCAGCCACTCTGGGCGGCTTCCCAAAAAATATTAAAATACCGTAATACATCAAACATTAAAAGCTTCCCTAAACAGGGCTGCCTTCAGATGTCTTCCATTCCACCCTGTGGAAAACCTTTTCCTGCTTATGAATTGGAATTGAATTGAAATTGAATTACTTTATTGTCACTTGTACAACTTGTACACAGTGAGATTACAGGAGCACCCCCCCCCCCAGCTCTCTTAGTCTTAATTCCCCTCGTTTACTGACGCACACCCACCAAACCCAAAAGTCCGTTGCCCTGTTGTTATCTTTTCATTCAGCAGCCTAACAGCCCACGGATAGAAGCTGTTCTTTGCCCTCTTGGGGCGACTAATCATGTTTCTGTATCTTCTGCCCGAGGGCAGGAGATCAAGAAAGTGCCGGCCAGGGTGTGAATCATCATTCATTATGCTGGTGAATTAGGAAATATTCTCCTGTAACGGCTAATGTGATTAACGTTACACCATTGAGTTGGATTTGTGGCGCTGCAGAAGGGTTGTTTTGTGCTTGTTGGTGCAGCACTTTGGTTTTTTGGATGCTGAGCGATAGTCCAAGCTTTTTGTAAGCTTCTGCGAAGATATTTCGGATGGTTTGGAGGTCAACCTCTGAGTGTGAGCACACTACGTTGTCATCAACATACTGAAGCTCTATGACGGAAGTTACGGTAACCTTACTCTTTGCTTTCATCCTGCTCAGATTGAAGAGCTTTCCATCTGTTTGATATATGATTTCTACTCCGGTGGGGAGTTTCCCTTTGACAAAGTGTAGGATCATGGCAATGAAAATAATGAATAGAGTTGTGGCGATAATGCAACACAGTTTAATACCTGATCCCACTGTGAATGGTTCACTTTGAGAGCCATTGTTATCTGTGATTGTTGCTGTTCATAATATCATGGAGGAGCCAAATGATGTTTACAAATTTATCTGGGCAGCCAATTTGCAGAAGGACAGTACACAGGGCATTGTGATTAACAGTGTTGAAAGCCTTAGTCAGGTTGATAAACGCCATATACAGCGGTTGGTTTTGCTCTCTGCATTTTTCTTGAAGCTGTTGAGCGGTGAAAATCATGTCCACTTTCCCCCTAGAAGGCCGAAAGCCATTTTGGGATTCAGGAAGGCCACCTCGGATATTGTTACGAGACAGTTTGCTAAGATCCTTGCAAGAATTTTGCTGGATGCCTCAGTAGTTTCTGCATTCAGTTCTGTCACCTTTTTAAAAGAGATTGATAATTTTGCCCCCCCCCTCATCCTATGGTACTTTGTGGAGGGTAAGCTAGATGACCCTTGAGGATCCCTTCCAACACTGTGATTCTGTGAAGGAGGGGCAGACCCTCCTTCCTTCATCCTCCCGTGGCCCCTCACAAGAGTGAAAAGCAGGCTAGTAAAACCTTGCATATTTCTTTTCTTTCTTTTAAATAGAATTAAATAATGTGCAAGAAATAAAAAGAATACTGTTGAATAAAATAACTCCCTTTTCTTCTTGATACTTTCAGTTTTTGTTTTTGTTCAAATTATGAGGTATGACTCATGGCTGCCTTTCCTTTGGCGCCTGGGTAGAAGGTTCTGCCCCAAGATCCAGTCAGCCCCTCCTGCATTTAATTATTTACTGTGACACATTACAAAAATATTTTCTTTGTGCAGATCTCTGCTTCCCAATCTATTCTTCCTACGCAGGCCAGGATTTTGTAGGCATCTCTCCTGCACCAGCCTCCCAGCTTCCAGTGGAAACATCAGGGTGTTTTTTGTTAAGTGTGTAGTATAACTAAACTATGAATTCCAGCTGGGTAGCCACCTGTTTGGGGCGTTTACGATGTGCTCCTGGATCAATGCTGTCCTCTGTAGTTGAGAGTCCTTTTCCCACTCTGGTTGGTTTGCCAGCTATGAGCCCTTTGGGACAGAGATGACTCAGCCACTATGCTCCATGCGCAGGACGCTTCCAGATTGGATTGCTTCAATGCACTCTTTGTGGGGCTGCCCTTGGTGACGCGACTCAGAAACTTGAGCTGGTCCAGAAGGCCAACTTGCTAGCTTGGGTTTCCGTCAGATCTCACATAACCCCTGTTTTAAAACAGCTGCATTGCTTGACGGTGAGGTTGCGGTAGCCCCATGCAAAAATCCTGAGAATCCATGTTGATCTGTTCTTTGTAACCACGTTTTTGTGCCCTTGCGGCCCCACGCAACAGTGGATGCGTGATTTTTTTGGTGCAGGCTGTAGCCATGGACATGCCATTTGACGGTGAATTTGGGGTGACCCAATGCAAAAATCTTGAGGATCCATGGGCTTTTACCTCCCCACTCCTAGGCAGCCTCCTTTATCTCTAGTATCCATTATCTCCCTCCCAATCGCTTGCCGATCAGCTGCTTCCTTTCAACACTCCCTTCCCTCTTGTTTGCCTTAGTGTCTTTTCCTCAGCTGGAGCAGTTTTTGGCTCCTCCTTTTCTTCTAATTCTCTCCTTATTGCTTTAGTCTTCCTGTCTCCTCTCCTTGCAAGTTTGCTGTCTTTTCCTCCCCCCTCCCAGGCAGCCTCCTTTATCTCTAGCGTCCCTTATCTTGCTCCCCGATCGCAAATGATCAGCGGCTTTGTTTCAACACCCACTTCTTTAAAAAAAAAGAGCTTGATCTGCTTTTCGACCCTGGGCAATTCGGCTCCAGGGACCACACATTCGCTCCATAAGACGAACAGACATTTCCCTTTACTTTTTAGGAGGAAAAAAGTGTATCTTATGGAGTGAAAAATACGGTACTCTTTAAGTAAAAGCATGAAGGGGGTGGGAATCACAGGCGTCTGCTCCCAGAGGACAAACTTTGCTTCCCTTCTCCAAGCAAGCAGGTGGCTGGGAAACGGGATTTGTAAAGATGGGCTTGGTCTGGTTATGCTCATGCCGTTATACAACTCTGTGGTGCATGGATCTCCATTCTCTGGGGAGTTAATGGTTGCTTCTCCTTTCAGGAGTGGCTGACGGACTCCGTTTTTGCACAGAGGGCAAGAATTTGCCTGCTTCCCCTTTGCTCATTTCCCAGTTCCCGGTCTCGATGTTTGGGTCTTTTGCTTTCTGTTAACAGAAACCTTGGCTGCTTTTTCCCAGCACCTGCCCTCCTGCAAGTTGGTTGCTGAGCAAGCGGGATTCTCCTGAAATGCCAGCCCCCTGCCAGCCCTGCCGTGAGGGACGGAGACCCTGTCACCTGCGCAGGATCGGCCGCCGAGCTGCAGCCCCGGACCATGCTGACTTCATCCAGTAAGTATCCTGGATGGTCCCGGCGGAGGGCTGTGTCCATTGAAATAAAAAAATTAAGGTCATATATATATAATAAATGTTCATAAATGTACTATGCAAACACGTACATAAATATATAAACCACATGTCTCAAGCAGCACAGGAAAACATCCCTGGAACCATTTTGGCTCCCAGACTGACCAAATGTTTTCTCTGCAAGGTCAAAGGAAAATGGAAAAGCCTCCCCATTGTCTTTTCCTTCACAAATCCTGTCTTAAGGGTATGTCTGTGTATGAATAGGGTGAGCCTGTGATCTGGCTCAGGAACTAAGTATTTGTCATTACAAAAGACTGGCCAGGCTCCCCAGGGTATGCAATCAAGTGAGCATTAATAGGTAACCTGCCAGACAGGAGATAAACGACGACAAGAGGTAAACAACGTACTCAGATTTCTGCTGTAGACCACCCCTTTCTGTGATGTAGGTATGATGTTTCTGGGGACTCCAGGGCTGGCAATTTAAAATGTCTATATAAGGGCGGGCACACCTGGGTTCTGGGTCCTCCTCCTCCCTCCTGCGTGTGAGGGGAGCACCCTGTTGCAACAGTTCAATAAAGATCAGGCTTACGAGCTGCTTTGCTTCTCAATATTCTCCGGTTGGCGTCTGTTATTTTCTCCGACTGATGGAGAACCTGCAAAGGACTCTAAGAGGGCTCTTGTGTCCCCCATAAGGGAATAAGGGCAGATTTTCGTTTATTACACCATGGAGGGGCTTTCTCTGTGCCTGGGAGCTGCTGGGGTTGCCTTGAGGACCTGATGCCTTGCGTTCGGCCTCTTTGTGCACCTGCTTTGTTCTCCTCCACATTCCTCTCTGGCGTTTCCCTTGCTCAGGCTGCCAGACTTCCTGGACCAGCGAGAAGATTTCAGCATTTGAGGAAGGGCTGGGAGCACCAGGCACAAAATGCATGCGGGGGGGGGGGGCATGGCATAATGCAAAAGAGAGAAGGAGCTCAGCAATGGCCGCTTTCCCCCTTCCCCAACAACTGCAGGCAACTTCATGCTTGTGGGAAAGCGCCGATGTCCTGCTGGTTCTTACTGTGGGGGTCACACAGGAGGGCTGGGCGGTATATCGGTATTTCATCCCAAACTGGTTTGAAGTCCATAGCAGGGTATCGGTTTCATAGTTTTTGACCTGGCAACATACCACAAATTGTGATGTGTGTGTGTTTAGCAAAAATCACAATTTGGGAAAAAGCATGAAGCCAGTCAGTGCGTCTACATTTGTTGTTGTTGTTTAGTCGTGTCCGCCTCTTTGTGATCCCTGGACCAGAGCATGCCAGGCCCTCCTGTCTTCCACTGCCTCCCGCAGTTTGGTCAAACTCATGCTGGTAGCTTCGAGAACACTGTCCCACCATCTCGTCCTCCGTCGTCCCCTTCTCCT
>JAXCMG010000020.1:35727171-35751950 GCA_034642415.1 Podarcis siculus | reverse complement strand
TCCTCCAGCACCAGAATTCAAAAGCATCCATTCTTCGGCAATCAGCCTTCTTTATGGTCCAGCTCTCACTTCCATACATCACTACTGGGAAAACCAGAGCTTTTACTATACGGACCTTTGTCGGCAAGGTGATGTCTCTGCTTTTTAAGATGGTATGCGTCTATATAGCTTTATCTTTATTTCAGACATAATGATATATTGATATATTGTGATGCTTAGCTTGCGATATATCACAGTGTTGAAAACCAGATACCACCCAGTCCTATTGCACAGTAATGATTTCCTCCCTCCCCACAGACACACACCTACCCACACCCACACAAACACACGCTGCTGTTGCTGTCCAATAACAGGACCCCCAGTACCAGAAAATAACAGGACCCCAGTACCCACCCCCTTTCTCTTTCTCTCCCCTGCAAGTTTCCCTAACACCGTCACGCTGGTTGGCCGAAGCGTGGCCGCCGTGGACGCCTTCCTCAGCTCCGCTGCCCAGAGGAGTCGCGAGTACATCTCCCGCATCCACGCCCGGGTGATCCGCACGGCTGGGGCCTACAAGCTCGTGGATTCCAGCCTTACCGGGGTGTATATCAATGATGTCCGGATCAGTGGTGAGTGCTGTGGCCAGGACACAAGGACACGTTATTAAATGATTACTTCTTAATAAATTTGTATTTCACTCTTCATCCAAAGATCACCAGGTGGTTCACAGCACTTTTGTAATGCTTCCCCTTGAAAACAGGTTTCTACACATCCTTTAGTCGTGGAGGCGTAATAAAATATCTAGGTTATGGCAACAAGCGTCATGTCTAGCAGAAATCAGAATTAGATATGGTTTGCACACATCTGTGCCAGCCCAGAGTCACCCTGTGCTCCAGGTTCCCCAGTTGGGGGGGGTGTCTCCATCTTTGTTCAGAAGATGCGCAACTCTTCCTGCATCAGGCTCCCCACACAAGCGCACCTGGACCTGCACCATCCTCTCTCGCTTCTCTGGAAACCCCCAACGCAATAAATGGCCTTGTCAGGCAAGCAAGAACAGTCCCGATTCTTTAGTGAAAGAACAAAGAGGAGTGAAGTCATTTTCTGAAATACACGCAGCCTCTGTCACCTGGACAGGAGCCTTCTACATGATGAAGCAAGTCCAAAGAAACAACTGCCGGGAGAGTTAAGCTCAGAGGAAGTTTGCCAGCAGCGAGAGAGAGTGCCAGGCAGGGCGCTGGTGCTGTCTTGATTGTTGAAAGTCTAGTCTGAGTCCCTGCACAGCTGTGGACCTCACAGGGTGGCCTCAGGCAAACCCATGCCCAAGTCTGATGTGCTTCAGATAATTGCAGTCGTACCTTGGATCCGGAACGCCTTGCGAGTCAAACTTTTTGGCTCCTGAACGCCGCAAACTCGGAAGTGATGGTTCTGGTCTGCGAACATTCTTTGGAACCCGAACGTCCAACGCGGCTTCCGATTGGCTGCAGGAGCTTCCTGCAGCCAATTGGAAGCTGTGTCTTGGTTTCTGAACGTATTGGAAGTTGAATAGATTCTGAGGTACGACTGTATTGGAAAAAGTTGGTCTGAGCACCTTTTGGAAAAGGAGGGAGGCCAACACGGAAACTGCTGTCGGGTTGCAGCAAATGACCTTGAGCAAAGGAACAGGCCAATGGCCCAGCGAGTCACCCGGTGGCCAACCAGGTGCCCCCAAGGGGATCTTGCAAGCGGGATCCGAACCCAAGAGCAACTCTCCCCCCTGTGGTTTCTAGCAACTGGGATTCAGAAGCAGGACTTCCTGTGGCTGCAGAGCCATTCTGGCTCGTGGCCGCCAAGTCTCCTCTCTTCCCTGAAATCTCCAGCCCTGGGTGGCTCTCGGTGTGGGCAGAGGTGGGCAACCTGCCCCTGCTTCCCCTGAAGGTCCAGAAAGATAAAGGGACCCCTGACCATTAGGTCCAATCATGACCAACTCTGGGGTTGTGGTGCTCATCTTGCTTTATTGGCCAAGGGAGCCGGCGTACAGCTTCTGGGTCATGTGGCCAGCAGGACTAAGCCGCTTCTGGTAAGCCAGAGCAGCACACGGAAACGCCGTTTACCTTCCCGCCAGAGCGGTACCTATTTATCTACTTGCACTTTGACGTGCTTTCGAACTGCTAGGTTGGCAGGAGCAGGGACCGAGCAACAGGAGCTCACCCCATCGCAGGGATTCGAACCACTGACCTTCTGATCGGCAAGTCCTAGGCTCTGTGGTTTAACCCTCAGTGCCACCCGCGTCCCATACAAGGTCCATGCAATACAGTAAATAAATGAAGCTTTGCTCTTGCGGTTTTTCTCCTTGCAGCAGGAAGAGTTGGTCCTTTATGTTGTGAACCACCCTGAGATCCACAGATGAAGGGCAGTATACAAATTTAATAAAATGGTAAATAAACAAATAATCATTTTGCTTGGTGAGGGCTGGCTGGTGTTTCTCATTCTTATAATAATAAACCACCTCACGGCAGCTCACAGGTAAAAGCAGTATTTTAAAACAGAAAAAAACATAGACATACTTCTGGTGTATTTGCTTTTGGATCAGAAGCCTGGCCAAGGAAATTTGCTGTTGTTTTTAAAGCTTTAAACTGATCGTTTCAAATCTTATTTCTACGTAGAAAAAGTCGTGCTGCAAGAAGGCGATACGGTTACTTTTGGGCATCCGTGCTGGAGGAGCGTTAACCCCGGGAGTCGTGTCCGGCAGCCAAATTCTCCGTTTTATTACTTGGTAGGACTCTGCCTTCCTTTGCACATTTGTCTGTCTGTCTGAGATAGAATCATACAATTGTAGAGTTGTGAGGGTCTCCAAAGGTCCTCTAGTCCAGCCCGCCTCGCAATGCACGAGTCCTGTGGCTCTCCTTGGTGTGCTCACCCCCTCCCTGCAGTTGGCCAGAGGGCCCCCCCCCCCGGTGCGCCCTCCCTCGGCCCTGCTCACGCCTTCATTTATTTTATTGGTGGGGGATATTCCTCCAAGCTCAAGGAGGGCATGGAAATAACAATGTTCAAAATTTGATTGGGGAGAGAGCAGGAGGCTGGACTGGCTGGGCTGACCCAGGAGGGCTCTTCTGATGTTAATTAATCCTTATTCTCCCAACTTTGATTTTCAGTTTGAGCCCTGCGGCTGCAGTGCGGAGCAAAGGCAAGGCCTGTGCGGAGAGAGGAGACCTTTCCCCCGAAGGGTAAAATGGAAAAACGCTTCTACTCCAGACATCTTGTTTTCTCCATGGGTGCAGCAGTGGGGAGGGTGGGTGTAAAGCAGCACTTGGGGGCGGGGAGTCAATCCCAGTGACAACTCCCACAGGCGACCTGGTCAGGTGGTGGGGGCTGCCTATCTCTCCATCGCCCCCCATCCCCAGGGCATCAGGGGAAGGCTGCATGGTTTGATTTCGGATTGTGGGGGGCACAGAAGGGGGGTTTGTGGCCAGCCCTGCTTTAGGCAGCGACCAGCTCCCCTCAGGACCTCCCAAGTGGGCCTCTGCTTCTTGCCAAATTTACAAGGGTCGGCATGTTAGTCTCCCTTGCCCCAGGCTCCTGCTTATTCCTCCCCAACGTCCCTTTACCTGCCCCAGATCTGACTCCACCTGTGACAGCAGATGTGGGGCGGGTGGGCGTGGCACGGGGGCCACGTGAGATTCCTGCCTGGAGGTTCCCCACTCTCTGGCATGCGCAAGGAAGCAGGGCCTCTTAGCCTTGTGTCTGATTTGCTTCCTTAAGTATAATGTCCTGGGGAATTTAAGACAGGGCCAGAGTGGATAGGAAATTTGGGGGCACCTGAGGCAGGGATGCTAGGCTCCTGCCCCAAAGATCTGTGATCCCACAGGAAGGAGGTCTTTTAGGTATCCTAAAAGCTTCCCTTGTTTCACACAGGCTGAATGTCTACAATGCAGTCGCTTTCTCTGTTAGAACCTTTTTATGGCAAATGGAGCCATAAATGAGAGCCAGTGTGGTGTGGTGGTTAAGAGCGGTGGACTCTGGGGAACCGGGTTCGCGTCTCCGCTCCTCCACCTGCAGCTGCTGGGTGACCTTGGGCCAGTCATGCTTCTTTGAAGTCTCTCAGCCCCACTTACCTCACAGAGTGTTGTGGGGCAGGAAGGGGAAGGAGATTGTGAGCCGCTTTGAGACTCCTTAGGGTAGTGATAAAGCGGGGTATCAAATCCAAACTCTTCTCTTTTTCATACAGCCATCCTCACATCCGCACCCTCTCTAGGTTCTCCCATTACACCTTCTGATGTGTTTCTTGTTTCTTAGGTCAGTGCAGGTTGGTACCCAGTTGGGGTTGTTTTGCTCTATAGGCTGAATTCACAGGTCCTCAAATCTCCGCAGGGTTTCGCCAGCAAGGAAAACTGACGTTCTCTGCATGTTGCGTATTTGTATCTCCAGTGCTCTGTATTTTGATGTTTTGAATGTTTGCTGTAAAGCTGCTTTGGGCTCAGCTCATAAGTAGACCCATCATTCAGTCAAGATGCCATCAGGAGGAGGAGCTATGCAAAATAACCACGGAGGTTTCCTGACTGGGCTGATAGAGGGACACAACCCCCAGCTTCAGGGGCCACGTGGTGCTGTAAAGAAGTCGTTTCTGCAGTGAGTAACCCACACTCCATTCTAACCTCTTGATTCCTTTCTTCCACCTAGCTTCCTTCGTTGGCATCTGCTGGGGCACCGGTGCCAGTGAGCTCAGGGATGGGATTTGCACCCACACTCGCAGGGGACCCACCTGGCGCTCTGCCTGGCTCTGCCCACCAACGTCCGGCCATCAGCAATCCGTCCTCTGCAGCTTCATTCCTGCCTCCAGCTACATCATCAGCATCCATAAATTCTCTTAGCCTGACTTCCAGTTTGCCAGGAGCACCTGGTCAGCCCGCGCTGGGGACATTGCCTCCTTCTGCCCCAGGAGATGCTCCCAGGCCTGTCCCTCCGTTTCTGTGTTCTGCTTCACCTGGGGAGGGTTCGCGCACCACCGCTGAATCTTCTCCCTGCAGAAGCCTTGAGGCGACACACTTCCCCTTCTCTCAAGGAAGCCCAGAATCCAAGAATCCCTCCACCCCAAGTGGCAGCGAGGAGACCATTGCAGACGACCCCCAAAGCGGAATATCAGTTAGCGCAGCAGCCGGGCTCCCGGAGGATCTGCCGCAGGTCCCAGGCGTCTCTCAGGTGGGGGGTTCTGAGCTCTCTGTTTCCAGCACAGAAGAGCTGCTTCCCAGTGACTCTGACCACGCTGAAGAGGTGACGGAGGTGGACGTGGATCAAGGCCCTGAAGACACAGCTGGACCTGATGCCGAGGCGCAAGTCAGAGGGGCTGCAAGCAGAATGGAAATTCAGAGCCCCAGAGAAGAACACCAGGAGAGCTCTAGGGAGAAGGCCTTACCTGAAGCTTCTGGCTGGGCAGAGAACAGGGCAAGCGACCTCACTGTGCAGAATTTGGCCCAGCTCCCTGCTGAATCAGGAGAGGCTGAGCTGGATGCAGCGAGCAGAGCTTCTGATGACTTTTCTTCTGCTGAAGAAACAGGTGGCGACTTACTGGATAGTGACTCTTCTGCAAAGTGGAGTCAAGAGGAGTTTGACTCCGAGAGAGAGAGTCCCGCTTTGCGGCCAAGGAACCTGTCCTGTGCGACCCGGAGGAGCGACGACGAAATCAGCTTGCAGGAGTGGGCTTCTGAGAGTAGTGACAACATGGACATGGAGCCCCCTGCAAATGCAAGCCTGCTAGCGATGGACAGTCGTGCTGCTGCTGGAGATGGCAGTTTCCTTGAGCCAGAGACGGGCTTGGGGGATGCAGAGGCTGCAAGTGGCAAGGGCTGCATTGCAAAACGGTCTTATGCCGAAGTGGGAACCCAGACTGAGTGTGCAAAAAGAAGGAAGTTGGGTGTAGAGACTGCAGAGCCTTTGAAAGAAGACGACCCCGGCGGAATGGCTTGTGACGACGGCAGCAAGTTAAACACGGACAGGGTGACGGAGGGGCTCCTTCAGCAACCGCCCAGAACTTCAGAAGTAGGTGCCCCAGCTGACAATGAGCATGCCAAGGGCGAGTTCTCCCCACAAGTAGAAGAGGATCCTGTGGCATCTTCTGGAGGAACGCAGGAGATCCTGTCTTCAGGAGATCTACCAGATACTGATGAAGAGGGGACTGCTGTGGTGGCCGCATTGCCTTCAACCTCCCGTCTCCTGCCAGGAGGGGAGATCCCCGAAGAGTCTGTTGAAACGTTTGGACATCCAGTGGATGTTGATGGAAAGCTTTTCTGTGGGGTTGTTCCCAAAAGAAAGACACCTCCCTTGGAAGAGTGGGGGGAGGGCACTGTTGTTGTGAGCAAACGGAGAATGCAGCATGCATGTGCCAGACCTGACAGAGGCCCAGAGGACTGTGCCGCTGATTCCATCCTTGAGGCCAAAGGAGGGATGAGTGAAAATGATGGGCTTTCGCTTGAAATTGTTACTGGTGGTGCGTCGGTGGCTGGGTTGTCCGGACAGTCCAGTTGTGTCATCAAGGGTGAGATGGAATGTCAAGAGGAGATGGACAACAATGATCTTCCTGAGGGCAGGGAGGTGAAGAGGGAAGGGAGGAGCGTCAGGGCAGCTGGTGGCCAAGATGAAGCCAACGGAGAAGGTGGCCTGGAGAGAGATCCGAGTCCAGATGCATTGCGGGAGGAGATGGTTGGCAGCGCCAGGGCTGAAGGGACCCTCCAAAACCTTGGTGGGAGCTGGACGCTACCCTCTCCAGACTTGGCGGGAACAAAGACAAGGGCATGCCCTCCTCCTGAGATAAGTGGAGATGACCTTGAAGAGGGAGGGGTCCCCCACACGGAAAGTTACTGTGCAAACACACCGGTGTCTTCTCAGGCAAGCGGAAAGGAAGCAGGAAGGAGCTTGGAAGCTAAAAAGGGTCACCTGTTGGCCCACCAAGGTGGCATTGACAGTCAAGACGGTACGGACCCGAATGGAGAAAGTGCAGCCGAGGCCCAAGAGTGGGGTGTCAGGGCAAGATGCTCAGATGGGACAAAGGTGGATCCTGACCAGAACGAGCCTCTGGGGACCTCTGCCCACCTGGAACGCCAGCAAGAGTCTCCTGCGCCTGGTCAGCGACAACAGCAGCCTCCTGAGCCTGAGGAGCTGGAAGATAACTTTGCAGTGAAGCCCCGGAGATCCCATGTGGGGAGAGAGCTGTTTTACCCTGAAGACTCCCGCATGGAAGGCAGCGTTTGGGAGGAAGCCTGTGAAGGAAAGGGGGCTGCTGAGTGGCCAGATCCGGAAAGAGAGAACGGAAGGGGCCACTCTGGGGAGGAAGGGGCTGGGCTTGGACAGACCCCCGAGAGCTGCCATTGCACCGAGGGAAAAGGCAGCCTCCCGTTGGACACTCCTAGTGCTGGCTCTGGGAGCCCTGGGGCCGGAGAGGGGGTCACTGCTAGAGACGCCCAAAGGGAGACCCAGACTGACCCTGCAGAGGTCCCAGAGTCCTCTTGTGGCCGTGAGCTCAGCTTGCTCCTCTCTGACTCTGAAGTTGGAAAGGAGGAGGAGGACAGGGGCTACCTTCAGAGAGAGAGAAGTCCACTTTGGCATTCAGACAGTGTTTCAGAGAATCACGAGGCCTGGAGGAAGCTACCTGAGGAATCCATAGCTCGCGAGTCATGTGACGCAAGTGCTGAGCCGCCAGAGGGTTCGGGGGTGTTGGATGCTGGTTTGGAACAAAATGATTCTTCCCACGATGAGGTGTGCTGTGACCCAGAAGATGCTTCAGCTGCTGTACCTCAGACCCACAACCCAGAGGTGGCCGTGGGGGGGAAATCTCCTCCTTTGCCAAGAACTGCCGTGGTGAGAGAAGAGCTGGAGGATCGAGCTGTCGAAGGAGCTGACCTTGTGGCTGTCAATCTCACCTGCCTTCCTATGGAATCTCCTTGCCTGGCAGAAAGCGATGCCAAATTTGGTGCAGAGGATCAGGCCCCAGAGAGTCCTGGAGGATCGGCTGGAGATTCTGGTTCGTATCTTGTTCAAGACAATCGGCCGGCGGATGATGAGTTTCCTGGCCAGCCCAGAGTGGGAATCTCAGGTGCATCTCTTGAAGATGGAGAAACAATCAGAGAGTCTTTGGGCTGTAAAACACCTGCCAGCCGCACTCCAGGAGAAGAGGCAGGTTTCCTGAAGGGAGGAGCAGAAGCGCCGCTACTCCAGCATCAAGAGATGGAAAGAGTGCCGTGCCCAGGAGATGGGTGCCAACCGGAAGGTGGTTTAGACCCTTCTGGGGAGTCTGGTGAGGCTTTTGATGGCTCAGGGCATTGCAGAAGACTTTTGCAGGAGGAGGAAGAGGAAGAGTCAAAAGCCTCTTCCTTCAGAAAAAGACATTTCAGTGAAGATCAGGCCGCCAGGATGACCAGCTTGGAAAATGGTTCTTTATGCGAGGAGAGGCTCTGCCTGCTGGACCCTGTTTCAGTTCGGGCTTCTACACCTGACCTGCACCCTTTGACCATGACACCTCCTGCTCCTCTGAACCCAGAAGGGCTTCCAGGCCACTTTGGCAGAGCTGCAGGGAAGCCTCCAAACCAGCACGACAGCCAGGCAACCCTGTCCCTGGGAGAAGCAGAACAGAAGAACGGGGAGAGCTTTGCCCAGAAGGCGAGAGGGTGCTTTGAAAACACACTTTGCTCCGATAAGCCAGCAAGCGAAAACGAAATGGCAGAAGAAGCTGAAACTGCTGAAGGGGAGGATTGCCAGTCGGATGAGATCATAGAGGCTGGGAGATGCCCAAGCTCAGGTGAAGAGGAAGTCAGCAAAGTCCAGTCTCAGGACCCCTCCCTGGATGAACCAGGTTCAACCCCTGGCCAGTCAGGCCACCTCACTCATGAACAAGACAAAGACACGTCCGACCCTATTCCGGAGAGCGTGTGGGACACCTATTTCTCGGAAGAGGAGAGCTTCCAGTTGTCTGTGTGTTCGGGGGTACAGAATTCTCCCCCCAGCTCTCCCGCAAAGTCCCCCGAGGCAGAAAGTGCTCCCAGTCAGAATAACATGGACTTTCTCTTCTCTGACATCTCCAACAGTTCAGCTGAATCTCAGTCCTGCGAACGTTCTCCCAGGCCGCCTGGCAGGGACGCTTCTGGGGCAGAAGGCGATGGGCTCCCCACAGGGGGTTCTGATTGGGTGGGGAAGGGGGCCGAGGCAAACGTGGAACCAGATTCTTCCTCTGGCCCAGAAACTTCTGACATGGACTGGTTTGACGAAGACCCACAGACGCCGTCCCAGCAGCCTGTGTCCCCCAGGGAAAGCACCCCAACTCCTAGCGGTGACCCCCCGTCGGAGCCTGACTATCCCATCAGCTTTGCTCCCGGTGAATGTGACGCCTACGACCTCCAAGAAGAGGGCGGCAACGAGGCTCCCAGCGTAGAGGGGTCTGGATGGGCTGCCCCCTCTATGAGCCCCACAGCTGGTGGGGAGGAGGAGGAAGAGGAAGAGGTGGTGATGGAAATGGAGACAGGGGGCCTTAGTCCAGAGAGAAGCCCTGGAGGGTCATCATGCCAAGGTATGTTTCAAAAGCATCTTCTGAAGGGGGAAGGGAGGCAGAACGGATTGGGCCTGTCTCTCCAGGGCAGCCCTGCTCAGGGAAGGTTTCAGTGTGTGCTGCTGTATTTGGCTTTTACAATTTTTTGTTGGGAGCCAGTCAGATGGGTGGTATATTATTATTATTATTATTATTATTATTATTATTATTATTATTATTAGGCAGTGGGAGGTGGAGGGCAATTTAGGGCCCACCCAGACTTGCACTTGCTCTGCCTCTTTCTCTTGGGAAAACCTGTTCTTTACCGTTGAATGGGAGCAAATGTCAGTTGAGTTTTCTCTGGAATGACATTTGCTCCAATTCAGCTCCAAAGAGCAGGTTTTCTGGGAGAAAGTGACCGGGCAAAGGCAAAACTCTTTGGACAAGTGCCTGAAAATCATGGGACAAGCGGGAAATGGCTTGGACCCGTTCTTTCTAGGTACGTGGGAATTTCAGACTTCCCATCTGGAGTCTGAAATGGTACAGTCTCAGGATCATGTGATTTGTCTGCACGTAGACATAGCGGCAAATGTCACCTATTCAAAAGGGTCCCAGAAAAGCAAGGCTGTTGCGCTTGGAGAGTCGGGGGGTGGAGGAGGAGCGTCTCCACCAGGAAAACCACCCCACTGCTTAGGGTAGACCAGAGGTAACCAGCTGACCCAGCCCAACTTGTCTTGGCTCGGGTGGCACCTGGGAGCTCTTCCACACTGGTTTCTAAGGGAAAGGAAAGCAATGCTTCCAGTTCATACCTTGCAGAGCTGGTTCAGGAGGGACCACCATGGCAGATGGTGTCGGAAGCCCCTGGAAGACACTGTAGAAATCACTCTTCCACCGTCCCTCTCTGGATAAAGGCCATCACCCATCAGGACATCAAGGCCAGTTGAGCCCCAGACTGGAAGGGGTCTAGACCAGTGGTTGCCCAAGTGGGCAATGCTGCCCCCTAGGGGGGCAGCCGGGGGGCACTGGAGGTGCAAACGACTATCAGACTTCAAAAAGCTCATATCCCAGGAACAGGCACCATCAGTTCTGTTGAATTAATTATATTGAATAGTTTTCACTGGATGTTAAATAAGCCTACAATTAATAGTTGCTGTTCTGAATTTTAGTTTGTTTTCTTGAGTGAGTCGTGCAAACTGCTATTCTGAAGAATGTTTTTTATAGCGTAGGGTAAGGGGGGACCTGAGGATGGTTTTATGGAACCAAGGGAATGGCGGAGGTTTAGACATTCTTCTAGGATTGCTTGCAGTGGTCTCACCGCAACCCTTTCAGCCACCTTGCTCCAAAATTCTTTTCCTCAGATACGGAGCGTGACCTTGGTGTTGACCCGCCTTCTGCATTATCGTCTCCTGATGCGAGGAGAGACGTGGAACATCACCAGTGGCCTTACAAAGAGCATCTCTGCCCAGACGGCGGTGGAAATCTCACTTCCTCTCATGTGTATGTGATGAGCAAATAACGCTAGTGGGATTTCAAGAAGTTCTGTAAATGATGGAGGACTATTGTATTGATGAAAACTAAGTGTGTGAAGGTTTATAAAATGCAATACAAAATTAGGAAATGTGTATTTAAAAATTTGAATAATGGATGATTGTCAGAGAGGTTGAAGGAAGTCTAAAAGAGAAAATATGTGATAAATTTAGATTGGATACTATAAATGTATGTTGGAAAATTTAATAAAAAATGTAATTAATTAGATTTTTAAAAAAGGAAATCTCACTTCTTCTCCCTCCAGGACAACGTCTGTTGCTGCTGCTTGTGAGCCAGCCAGCTGCCCCATGTTGGGTGACGTGAAGAGCGAAGATCTGGCTGCTTCTTGCTCCAGCCCAACTCAGGTGAGCAATCCAGATGAGCATCCCTTGGCGCTGAACAGACCAGGCTCGCCTCTGCCCTCCTCTGAGGATCCTGGTTCTGCTGGCATGGCTGAAAGCATCGAGAAAGATCCTGAGCAGGACCTGATCGGCGGCAGCCGTGGGGCAGGATGGGAAGGACCTGGGGACTCCAGCAGCCCTCCGCAAGAAGCTCCAGGGAACCCCTTGCTGGTCACAGGTGTGCCTGGCGATCAGGTGCCTGCTTGCAGCCCCTCAAAACAGAAAGATGGCGCTCTGGGTTGCTTGCCAGGTGCGCCTTGGGTTTCTCAGAGCTTCAAGGAAGAAAAGGACCCGTGTGGTCCTGGAGAAAGGCAGGACGGCCCCAGCTGCGACACAGCGTACCCCACGGCTTGCTCCCCAGTCATCACAGTCCTGCATAAACCCAGAGCCTCAGCAAACAGCCAGCCAGAGAGTTTCTCAAGCTCTGGAGACTTTGGAAACAGAGACCGGTTGCTCCTTCCTTGTTGGCTAGAAGAGGCTGAGTTGAGCTCGCAGCTGGATACGGAGCGCGTGTGCTCAGACGATGAATCTGTGGCCTGTCCTCCTTCTCCGGGCTCTGAAAGAGGCTCCTCGGTGTCAGGAGACGGTGCTGGGCCTTCTGCACCTCAGGAGGCTGAGGTGACGGGGCAGTTGGATGGGGAGCAGGGGGGCTCCGACGATGAGTCTGTGCCCTGCCCTTCCCCTCCGGGCTCTGAAGACGCAGGCTCTTCCTCCAAGTCGAGAGGCCCTCCCGGGGCTTCTGGTACCCAGTCACAGAGCGACCGCTGGCCTTACGCTGCTGGAGCACAGAGTGATGACCCGAAAGACTGGGCATCCTGCGAGCAAGACGTGGAGTTTCAGTTGCAGGAGTGCCAGTCTGTCCTCAGAGAGATCTTGCGGTCCCTGGAGTCCCTGGAAGGGATTGACCGGCTGCATATGGAGAAGTGGAGGTAAAATGTTCCCACTTTCTTTTGCTCGCAAATTTTTATTACAAACAAGAAAATGAGAGAGAGAAGCAGGTATGGGGGGAGAGGAGAAGAAGAAAGGAAAAGAAAAAGGGCGTCTCATTCTCTGTCTCAGTTACAGATAGGTAGCTGTGTTGGTCTGCCATAGTCAAAACATTCTCTGTCTCTGTCTGTCAGTTCTCTGTCTGTCAGTTACATAAAAAAACATATTCAAAACATTTGCTGCATGATACCGTCTAACTATTCTCCCTTCTAGATTCAGGTAGGTAGCCGTGTTGGTTAAAAAAAAAAAAAATCAGATATCTGAAGAAGTGTGCATGCACACGAAAGCTTATACCCAGAACAAACTTAGTTGGTCTCTAAGGTGCTACTGGACAATTTTTTATTTATTCTACCTTCTATAAACCAGTATTTTTCCAGTTTTCAAGCCTAAATATCACGAGTTCATTTTACTTTCCACACAAAAAGTCCAAAAGGGGCCAGCAATAGTTTTTCTCTAATTAAATGGATCAGCTTTGGCTCCAGTACTTTCAGCAACCTGCCTTCCTACTAAATAATGGTAAATCTTGTGCGCGAGAGAGAGAGAGAGAGAGAGAGAGAGCCCAGCAGGTGAGGTGTGGCTTAGATGTCATCAGCAGAGTTTGCACAGCTCCAGCAGAACACTGGAGTCTTCCTGCTTCCCAGGAGTCAGCCTTTTCCAGAGTTCCTGGTTAAAAAAAACTCCTTTCCCACTAGGTTTGGTTCAAAGTATAAAGTGTTTATCGTCTCATGTCACAAGCACAGACACCCTAGCTACATCATCTGGTACATCATGAATTAATCTGCTGTTTTTCTGGTCTTAGAAGTAAACCTTGTAAAAACACAAGAGAGATCCACTAGCCTCTTAGCTCTCCATGCTCTTTTGAACCAAACAGCATGTCCCCTTCATCTCCTCTTCTGAGCAAATCCCTCTCCCTCTTGCCAGTGCTGCTGAAGGCAGCCTTGGCATCTGCATATACGGACATTCCTTAGAGGAGGAGTCCTGCTTAGGCCCTTTGGCCTTGGACTGCTTCTTGGCCACCCAGGACACCTGGCGTGAGAACCCTGAACTAACCCAGACATTAGTAGGGGGGAAATGTGGGAATTTTCCAGAGTCACTCAGAAGATGAGGATGATGATCAGAGTTCGGATTCCAGCTCAGTGGGCGGCGCTGCTGCTGATGTCAGCAACAACGATGGCACAGCAGACTACAAGAGCGCAAAGGCCTCAATCAGACCATCTGATGGGTCTGACACTGAACTGGAAGAACCACTGTTCACCCCTGGCCACTTTTCTCCTAAGAAAGAGGAGATGAGTGCAGAAGACTTGCGTCTAGTATGCAGATCTGAAAGGGCCACAAAAGGCAAACCTCCAAAGAGATTTGCTGATGAGTTTGCTAAGACAGCAACTGCTGTTCTTGGTGGCTCATAGAAGGTATGGGAACCATCAAGCTTCAAAGAGGTGCAGGAATTAACCTCTAAAGATGCTGAGCCATGGCTTAATGCCATGAAGGCTGAAGTTGATTCCTTGAATAGGAACCAAACCTGGGACCTGGTGCCAATAGTCCCAGGAATGAGGCCGGTTGGGCTGCTCAAGACACGGGTTCACCCATTTCCCACATTACACCCGCAAAGATAACTGTTTGAAAAGGTAACCAGACTTCAATGGAATTTAAACTGTGTGCGTATTAGAGTGAAGCTGCTGGCTGCTGATTCTTCGCTTTCTTTCTCCCCTAAAGAGAGCAGGTTGCGTCTCTCCAGAAGGCCACCCAGATGCCCCAGACCCACATTGCGGTGGTGGGCAACACGGGGGCAGGGAAGAGCTGCTTGCTGAATGCCCTTCTGGATGAGGAGGCCGTGCTGCCCACCTCGGCCATGAGAGCCTGCACCGCCGTGGTGGTGGAGGTCTCCCGGGCGGACGGGAGCAGCCCCTACGAGGCGGATGTGGAGTTTCTCTCCCGAGAGGTAGGTTGGGGGGCAGGTCCGTCCCCCCGGCTCTCTTCTGCGGGGGCTGGTCTCCTGAGTTGGTGTCCGTGGGGGCACCGGAGGCTAAGACAACCTGGAAGGGGCTAGTGGGGAGCAGAGGGGAACAAAGCAGCCTGGGATCGTTGTTGAAGGAATGGTAAATAAAACTGCCCAGTATCATAATGCCATGAAGCAAATATATAATATATATAATATATTGTATTGACAAGCTATAAGGTGTGCAGAAGATGATCCAGGGCCTGGAAAACAAGCCTTGTGAGGAATGGTTGAAGAGCTGGGTATGTTTAGCCTGGAAAAGAGGAGACTGAGAGGAGATAGGAGAGCCATCTTCCAATATCTGAAAGGCTGTCACATGGAAGAAGGAATGAGCTTGTTTGCTTCTCTGAAAGATAGGACTGAAACCAGTGGATTCAAGTTACAAGAAAGGGGATTACCTATAATAATAATAATAATAAAATAATAATAATAATTTATTATTTATACCCTGCCCATCTGGCTGGGTTTCCAACAGAACACCAAAATACAATAACCTATTAAGCATTAAAAGCTTCCCTGAACAGGGCTGCCTTCAGATGTCTTCTAAATGTCTGGTAGTTTTTCTCTTTGACATCTGGTGGGAGGGCGTTCCACAGGGTCGGTGCCACTACCGAGAAGGCCCTCTGCCTGGTTCCCTGTAACTTGGCTTCTCGCAGGGAGGGAACCGCCAGAAGGCCCTCGGAGCTGGACCTCAGTGTCCGGGATGGATGATGGGGGTAGAGATGCTCCTTCAGGTATACTGGGCCGTTTAGGGCTTGAAAGGTCAACACCAACACTTTGAATTGTGCTCGGAAACGTACTGGGAGCCAATGCAGATCTCTCAGGACCGGTGTTATATGGTCTCGGCAGCTGCTCCCAGTCACCATTCTGGCTGCCGCATTCTGGATTAGTTGTAGTTTCCGGGTCACCTTCAAAGGTAGCCCCATGTAGAGCGCATTGCAGTAATCCAAGCGGGAGATAACCAGAGCATGCACCACTCTGGAGAGACAGTTTACGGAACATCAAGAAAGACTTTCCGACAGTAAGAGTTGCTTGACAGGTCTCCCTCAGGAGGTTGTGGAATCTCCTTCCTTGGAGGTTTTCAAGCAGAGGTTGAGGGGCTGTTTGCCAGGGACTCTCCAGCTGGGATTCCTGCATTGCAGGGGGTTGGACTGGATGACCCTGTGGGGTCCCTTCCAACTCTACGTTTCTGTGATTCTATTCAAAAGCATCCTTTGCCAACCTGGTGCCTTCCAGACTGGACTCCTAGCTCCCATCGCCTTTGTGGTGGTTGGAGATTATGGGAGTTGCTTTTTGAGTAATTTTACTGGAAATATTTTACTGTTGTTAGCCGCTCTGAGCCCGGCTTTGGCTGGGGAGGGCAGGATATAAATAATTTTATTATTTATTTATTTATTTATTCTCTCTCTCTCTCTCTTCGGTTCTCTATCATGCTTTTCCCTCCTGCAGGAGTGGGAGAAGGAGCTGAAGGCTCTCCTTGAGGACATGAAGGACAAGTTTGGCCACCTGAAGAGGCGCTGCCCGGATCGCAAGACGGAAGCTGGGGCCGCCTACAGCCGCGTGAAGGCCGTCTACGGGAGAGTCGATGAGCTGGAGAAGCTGGAGGAGATGCAGGAGGTGACGCAGCACCTGGGGACGGTGAAACACGTCTGCGCTGAGACGGCAAGTGAAGCGTTTATTGGCGTGTGCCTTTGAAATTCTGAAATCTGCTTTGTTGCATCAGTGTAAGCAGAGAAGACTGGCTTTCTATCAGGGAAACCGAGTCCTCCAGTTGAAGGGCTAGTGCTGGATCCTGCATTGCAAGGGGTTTGGGCCAGAGTGGCTGGGGAAACTCAGCCAGATGGGCGGGGTATAAATAATAAACTATTATTATTATTATTATTATTATTATTATTATTATTATTATTATTGATGACTCTTGGGGTCCCTTGCAGCTTTTTGACTTGTTCCAGTCGTATCTTGAAAAGGCAGGTTTCGGATGCTGACCTCCCTGCTTCTCTCGCAGGCGACAGAGTTCCGCGCCGCCATCGAGAGGTTCATTGATTCCCGAACGGACAATTTGCGGGAGATGAAAGGCGGGGAGTTTTGGCCCATTGTGAAATGCGTCCGGATCCGTCTCGCCAAGGCTGAAGTGTTGAGGACGGGGGCTGTGCTGGTGGACTTGCCTGGCGTCCGAGACGCCAACGCGGCCAGAGACAGCGTGGCCAAAGAGGTGGGGAACTGGTTCCATGCGTTTGTGGGCTGGACAAGTGTTTGTTGAATGGTCTCTTTAAATTTGAAGGTTCATTATTGTTCCACAAGATGTGTATTTCTTTAAGGGCCAGAGCAAATAACGTGACCTAGTTTTACAGCTGGGAAGCAGTATAGCAGGTGCTGTTAAGTTATGTTAATTAAGCTGTTGGGTATAGTATATAAAGAGCAGCACCTAGCTCTCTCAGTACCCTGGTGGATGGGTGATGCTTATTGATACACAGTGGTACCTCGGGTTAAGTACTTAATTCGTTCTGGAGGTCCGTTCTTAACCTGAAGCACCACTTTAGTTAATGTGGCCTCCTGCTGCCACCGCGCCGCCGGAGCATGATATCTGTTCTTATCCTGAAGCAAAGTTCTTAACCTGAAGCACTATTTCTGGGTTAGCGGAGTCTGTAACCTGAAGCGTCTGAAACCTGAAGCATCTGTAACCTGAAGCGTACGTGTCAGAGACTGCCTCTAGGTCCCGCTCACAAAGGACCAACGCTAGCCGGTAGAACGGTATAAAGTCTTTATTGAAGTATAGTTTCCATTTCCAAATCCTAGCGTGCGTCTCTACGTCTATTCCCTAGATCGGCGAAGTCCCATCTGAGTCTCCGCCCCCTGTACACCAGTTTAAGACTCTAGCCTTACTCCACCTCTTGCGTCTCTCCTTTCGCCTCTGGGTCCTACCACCCCCCGGGGTTCCTTCCTTCCTGGAGGCTTCGGATGCGGACCCTTCGGACTCCTCCCCTTCCCTTCGGCGGGCTTTAGGACCTGGCTCCCTTTCCGGGCTGCTCATTGCGCCTCCCTCTTGTACATTTGAACTTGGCGCGCGCGCGCTGTCTCCGACCCTCCTTTCTACCGTTTCCTCGCTCTCTGACGCAGGCGTGGCTAGCCCTGACTCATGTCCTTCCGCTGTCGGAGAGCTGCCTGGCCCCGATGCCTGGAACTCCTCCCCCCTACCGCTCTCCGGTGGAGAAGCTGGTCCCGATTTCCAGCTGCTGCTTTCTGGTGGGGAAGCTGGTCCGGATTTCCAGCTGCTGCTCTCTGAATCCCCTCTGGTCCCTCCTTCCTGGGGTGTTCCTCTTGGCAACCCCCCAGCTCTGCCCACGGGAGCCCCTTTCTGCGAATCCTCCGATTCGCTAGAGAGACTTAGGGACCTCGGTCGGCTATCGTCGCTAACTTCTCCCTCCGATTCCTCCCCATCCGTCCCTTCTGCACCTGAACCCCTGACAGTACGTAACCCAAGGTACCACTGTATTGTAAAAGGAGATTTTGTTTTTGTTATTAAAACCTAGCAAAAGTTACTTTTCTGTTCCTTGTAATGTGTGGTCTCCCCAGCACACCTTCTGCAGCGCAACTAATCTGCAAAAAGCCAACACCTTTGCTCTCCTGGACCCCGGAGCGTTTCTCCCTGGCATGATCCCGGTTGCGTAGTGTTGCTTTTGCTCAAACCGCCAGGTTGCAGGTCTCCCGCGTGTCGGCAGAACCGCCTTGGTTTAGCAGATGCTTCCTTCCTCCCCTGCAGTACCTGAAGAACTGCCGTGCCGTGTGGGTGGTGGCCAGCATCACCCGAGCCGTGGACGACAAGACGGCGAAGGAGACCCTGAGTGCGAGTGTGCGCAGGCAGCTGCTGATGGACGGTCTGTACGGCAGCCTGGCTTTTGTCTGCACCAAGTCGGACAGCTTCAACATTACAGATATAGTCAGGTAACCTGGTTTACGCTCCTCTGTTGTGGATGGGCAGAGAGAGGCACCGTAGATTGGCATCCCCAAATCACACAATGCTCTTGCTTAGCCCTTGTGAGCTGCTGTGTTGATGATTTAAAGATCCCAGGCTGCCTGGGCATTGGGCTTGGACCGTAAGGGGGGGGGGGGTTGGCTGGCTGCTTAATGGCCAGTGGGGCAGAGGATGCTCTGAGATAGCAGCCCTCCCAGGTGTTTTGGACTGCAAGGCCCATCAGCCACAGCCAGCCTTGCCAGTTGCCAGGGATCATGGGAGTTGTAGTCTAAAGCAAGTGGAGGACATTGAGCTGTTGGGTAGCCTAGGATGCTATCATCCCATCAGCGCTGCTGGAAAGCTAGTGGTTAAAGTGGACTCTCTGGTGAGAGGAGGCTGGGCTCCCCCTGAAAGTGCTCAGTCGCCTGAATCTTGCAGGAACCTGGACTTGAGAGGCGAGATTCAGCCCATCGAAGATGAAGTGAGAGAGCTGGATAATCAGAAAATGCAAGCCGAGAGGGAGAAGGAAAGACTCTATGCATCTCTGCAGCAAGAGGTTTGTAAAAACCAGCCATCAAAGTGGTTTACCCCTGGCCCAGCTGGATGTGCCGTTTCAGAAACCTCCTTTGCTCCCCTGCTGAACCAGCTGCAGCAAGAGATTCGCAGAACTGCAGAGTTGGAAGATGCCAAGGGTCCTGCGCAAAGCTCCCTGCGTTTTGCCCTCCCTTGAGTCGGGGGGCCTGTGCCTCCTGGTGCTGGGGAACGGGGAAGAGGCCCTTATTCCCACTGCCTCGCAGGGTGGCCTTCTGGCTGTCTCTTGGAGGGGTGAATCTGGGCCCAGGAGACCAGCCTTGCTTGCCCCTCTTGAAAGACAGCCCCTTCTGTGTTGGGAGAGCCCACACTCTGCACGCCTCTCAACAGAGCCTGCTTTTAAGGCTTGCGAGATGAGGAGACTGAGAGCGGGAGATGCTGCTGATGTCTCGCAAGGCCCATCAGAGTCGAGGGAGTGCCTTCTTCTCCATCTCAAATTTTGTAGTTTAAAAAGAACAACTCAGAATTCAAATTTGGCACCGAGGAAATCAGAATTCTTTCACCTGTGCGAATTGTGTGTGTTTGATTCCTGGCAGGTCTGGACCATCCATTAGGCAAGGGGAGGCAGCAGGAACCCTGGGGTAGAGGATCATGACCCAGAGATCTTTAGTCTCTCTTTGTTCCTGGTGTTGATCTTCGCTCCCCGCTTCTTCCCTGGCTGGACGGGAGGGGGGGACCATTTTGTGGTTTGCCTCAGGTGGCAAGATGTCTTGGGCCGGCCCTGATCCCTGCTAGGCTGGATATTCCTGCCACCCTGGGTAATGCCGTATGGCAACAAAGACCCAGCTTAGCCCCAGAGATGTGCTTTCTTCCTGGGGAGGGCTCAGAGGCAGGAAGAAACCCAGTTTCTCTAGGCTAAACTCGAGCCAGGCCTTTGGGGCAGCAGCTGCTATTGGTTCTCTTGCTATCACAAGCCACAGATGATAACGCTCTGTGTGTTTTTGAGTAGCAGCCGTCACCGTGGGAGAGACCAGGATGCGATGCCTCCGACTCAGCCTGGCTCCAAAGACGCCACGACCTTCTGGAGAAGGAGTTCAGAGTGAGTCTTGTATCTCTCCGCCACCTCCAAGCCCCAGCACGGCTGCTTTTCGTCCCCCTTGCTTGGGAAAGCCCTCCTGGTCGTCGTCCCCGCAACCTTCTCGTGGTTGTATCTGGTTTTTCTTGTGCCTCAGTTTCCCCTTGTTGCCTCTCTCCCGTCTAGATCAGCGCCTTGCAGAGGCAGAAGGAGGCGAAGCTCCGCGAGATTAGCCTGATCTGCGTCCGGGCCCGGAATAAGTATTCCAAGGAGCAGATTCAGTTGGAGTTCAGCGCCAGCCTGGAGGTAGGACTGAGTCGCTGGGGCGGAGGAGCGAGGGGCTGGCATGCTGGCATGTGCCTTGCCTGGTGAGGCAGCCTTGGCAGCAGGTCCACAGGGGCATTAGCCGGGGGAGGAACCTGCTGCCCCAAACACTCATGAAACGCAGTTGAGGTGGGGGCTGCCCTCCTATACCTGCAGGGTTCAGGGCTGCCACATGGCAGGCGGAACAATACTCTGCTCCAAAAGAGTATGACCCAAACTAATGGAAAGAAAGGAGATTCCTACTAAACATTAGGAAGGACTTTCTGATGTTCGCGACCCACAGTGGTGCGTCTGCGCATGCGCAGGTTGCGATTTGGTGCTTCTGCGCAAAGCATGATTTAGCGCTTCTGCCCATATGCGACCCTCAAAACCTGGAAGTAACCTGTTCTAGTACTTCCAGGTTTTGGCTGGTCCATTACCCGAAAAAAACGCAATCTGAAGCGTCTGTAACCCGAGATATGACTGTATTAATACCAGAACAATGTTTTTTAATGTATTCCTTCACGCAAGTCCACTCCTCTATCAGTTTTTGGTCTGACTGGCCTCTTGCCAGTGCTGTAAGTCTTGCTAATTCTATGTATTCACAAAATCTTAATTGCCATTCTCTTATTGAGGGAGTTTTTACTCCCTTCCAATTTTTTGCTATAATCGTTCTGGCCACAGCGGTTGCATATAAGAAAACTTTTTTCCTAGTGGCAGGCATGTCAGTCGATATAATTCCCAAGAGGAATGCCTCTGGTTTTTCATTACATGATATTTTAAGCATTTTTTAAAGTTCCTCTTGAATGTCACTCCAAAATTGTTTGATATATGCACACTCTCACCACATATGATACATTGTTCCTTTCTCTGTTTTGCATCTCCAGCACAAATTAGATTTTGATTTATAAATTTTCGCCAATTTAACCAGGGTTAAATACCATTGGTATATCATTTTCATTATATTTTCTCTAATTGTGACGCAGGCTGTGAATTTGATAACATGTTTCCATAATTTCTCCCATTGGTCTAATTGAATCGTGTGGCCTATATCTTTGGCCCACTTAATCATAACTTCCTTCACCTCTTCATCTTTTAATTTCCATTCTAATAATTATACATTTTAGAGAATATGTTTTTAGGACTTTTTAATAACTCTGTTTGTAATTTTGATTCTTCTTTGCCAAATCTGGTAATCTTATCCTGCTTGAATAAGTGGTCAATTTGGTAATATTGTAGCCATGTATTACAATATTGGCTAAGTCCTTCATATGGTCTTAACCTTAATTTGGTCCTTGATCTTCCTTTACTAATTGCTTGATATGTGGCCCATTTTCCTTCTGTATTTTTCTTTTTAACAGATAATACCTCTAATGGTGGTATCCACCATGTTGTTTTGGGCTCTAACAATCTTTGATGTCTTTCCCAGGCTTTATATGTTGTTGTTGTTTAGTCGTTTAGTCGTGTCTGACTCGTCGTGACCCCATGGACCAGAGCACGCCAGGCATTCCTGTCTTCCACTGCCTCCCGCAGTTTGGTCAAACTCATGCTGGTAGCTTCAAGAACACTGTCCCACCATCTCGTCCTCTGTCGTTCCTTCTCCTTGCGCCCTCCATCTTTCCCAGCATCAGGGTCTTTTCCAGGGAGTCTTCTCTTCTCATGAGGTGGCCAAAGTCTTGGAGCCTCAGCTTCAGGATCTGTCCTTCCAGTGAGCACTCAGGGCTGATTTCCTTCAGAATTGATCGGTTGGATCTTCTTGCAGTCCATGGGACTCTCAAGAGTCTCCTCCAGCACCAGAATTCAAAAGCATCCATTCTTCGGCGATCAGCCTTCTTGATAGTCCAGCTCTCACTTCCATACATCACTACTGGGAAAACCATAGCTTGAACTATACAGACCTTTGTTGGCAAAGGTGATAACGACCTTCTAATAATGGTAGAACTTCTTGTTATAGGACATGACCAGGAAAGCAGCATCTCCTGAGAGCGAGGAGGACGGTGATGAAGACCTGGAGGAAGGCGATGCCACCAGGTCTGACTCTGGCAACGCTGGGGAAGTTGAATCCCTTCGCGGCAAGCTTCAGGTGTTCACGGTCAGCTCTACGGAATATCTCAAGCTCTGCGGGAAGCTGATCAGAGACGGCCAGCCTCAAGTCTTCCACGACCCCCAGGACACAGGTACTCGGAGGGGGGGCTACTTCCTCGGGAGAACAGGCTGCCCTCTGCAAGTCAGATGCACAAACCAGCGGCCGTTTGCGGTGGGTGGACCCCATCCTCTTGCCGACCCGCAGGGCACCTCTTCCGGAATGTGAAGGAAGGTGCGCCTACGGTGTGTTTATTCCCTGTTTTCCTTTTATCCAGAAATACCGGCCTTGAAGGCGTTTGCCATGCGCACAGCCTTGAAGCACAGCATGGGGGCGGCAGAGAAGCTCATCCGGGACTTGGCTCGGGTCCTCAGCCAAATAGTGAATTACCTGACCAGCCAGAGAGCAGAGGTGAGCAGGGGCCAAAGGCTTGGCAACGGGCTTCTTCCTCATGAAAACAGCAGTGGTTAGAAGCTTGCCTGTAGTAGGATGAGCACCAAAAGTTGTATTTCCCACCGTAGGGCTTGTCCACACTTCTGCTGGAGCCATGCCTAGGAAGCCGGCATTTGCGTGGTTGTCCCTTTGCTGTGCTCTGCTCTTTAGCGATGGATTGGAACAAGTGGCGATCAGGGGAGAACCTGAATTGCCCTTTGTTCCAGTTGCGTGCAGAAGGGAAGAAGTGGGACAAGTGCATATGAGCCCTTAGACATGCTTGCCTCCGGCATTCTCCTGTGGCTCAGACTTCAATCTGAGCCAGAGAGAAGAACTGTCTTAGGCCTGGTGTCCTACTACAGTCCTACCTCGGTTCTCGAACTTAATCCATTCCAGGAGTCTGTTTGATTCCTGAAACTGTTTTCGAAAACCTAGGCGCGGCTTCCGATTGGCAGCAGAAGCTTCCTGCACTCGTGTTGGACGTTTGGCTTCCGAAAAATGTTCGCAAACCAGAACACTTACTTCCAGGTTTGCGGCATTCAGGAGCCAATTTGTTTGGGAGCCAAGGCGTTCAGGATCCAAGGTACTGCTGTATAACCAGGCGCTGAGCATAGGGCGCACTTCCCCTCCTTTCCTGCCCTGCCGCAGAATCATTTGTGATGGGAGGGGCATCTCCTGCAGGCAGAATAGCATCCGAGGACAGGAGGTGGCAGGTGGGGAGAGAGGGAAGACCCTCCTGCATTACCAGTTACCATATTTTTCACTCTATAAGACGCACTTTTACCCTCCCAAAAAGTAAGGGGAAATGTGTGTGCGTCTTATAGAGCAAATGCAGACGGCAGGCTCTGCTCAGCGCTCCCTTTAAAAGGCCGTGTGGAGCGTGTGTGCGGCTCTTCGGGACTTTTCCCCGAGGAGGAAAAGCCCCCAAGAGCCACACACGCACTCCGCGCACTCTTTAAAGGGAGCACGGCTCTTGGGGGAGCCTTAGCCGTGCATAGCCTTTCCTGGGCAGGGGATGAAGGCTCCCCTGTCCCAGGAGAGGCTGCGCACGGCTGCGCAGTAATCCCGCTTGCTGTCCTGGCTTCTGGGATTCAGAATATTTTTTTTCTTGTTTTCCTCTTCCAAAAACTAGGTGCGTCTTATGATCTGGTGCGTCTTATAGAGAGAAAAATACGGTGAATAATAATAGTCTGGGGTCCAGCAGCGTCCTATTGGGGCTCAGGCTTGGAGGAAATGAATTACTTTTTTCCAGAGCTGGCTAAGGGAGTTCCCTCCACCCCTTGGTAGGTCCCCTGTGGTCTGATCCTGCAGCCAGGCTCTTCTACTGTTCTTAGGAGGATTTGGAAGAAGGGCGCAAGGTGTCTTGTACCCTGCAAGGGTGCAACTCGTCCTCCTCAACTTGCAGAATCGCCTCTCAATTGCTGTTTACGGAGAGCCCTGCAGACTCTCATGTCCCTATACCAGCTGCACTGGCTCCCGGTGGAGTAGAGGATCAGGTTTAAGGTGCTGGTTTTAACCTTTAAAGCCCTATACGGCCTAGGACCCTCGTACCTATGGGACAGCCTCTCCTGGTATGTCCCACGGAGGACCTTATGGTCTTCAGATAAAAACATCTTGGAGGTCCCAGGCTACAGGGAGGTTAGGCTGCCCTCAACCAGAGCCAGGGCTTTTTTGGCCGTGGCTCTGATCTGGTGGAACGCTCTGTCACAAGAGACTAGGGCCCTGCAGGACTTGACATCTTTCTGCAGGGCCTGCAAGATGGAGCTGTTCCACCAGGCCTTTGGCCAGGGCACAGTCTGACCCCCTCCTTTGGTAATCCTCACAGAACTCTAGCCCAATGGTTGCCATGAATTTGATTCTGAATTGATTTTAGAATGTATTTCAATTAATTGATTGTGATTTTATGTAAACTGTGTTACTTTTACTGTTAGCCGCTCTGAGCCCGGCTTCGGCTGGGGAGGGCGGGATATAAATTTAAAATTATTATTATTATTATTATTATTATTATTATTATTATTATTATTAT
>JAXCMG010000020.1:35685741-35724342 GCA_034642415.1 Podarcis siculus | reverse complement strand
CTACCGTATTTTTCTCTCTATTACACGCAGATTTTTTCTCCTAAAAAGGAAGGGGAAATGTCTGTGCGTGTTATGGAGCGAATGTGGGGGGTCCCTGGAGCCGATTAGGGGAGCGCAGGAACAAAAATCAGCAAAAATCAATCGTACGTTGTGTCCGAGAGGGAAACCTGAAAAGAGGAAGTGGTTGCTTTCCTGCATTCTGCCTCAGGGTCTTACTGCCCACCCTCCTCTGTTTCCTTGCTGTGTTTGCTCAAACGGAACAAAGAGCAGGCAAATCCCCTCCCCTCCAGGCAAGCAGAGGGGAAAGCAGAGCGTCCTTCATTCTAATTCCTCTCCGCGCTCCTCGCAGGCAGCCAGAAAACATGCAGGAGGAGAGAGAAAGCTGGCTTCGGTTTGTGGAAACTTTTGCCTTTCTTTCCTCCCTCCCGTAAAATCCCTCTCCTGCTTTCTTAGCCAGCTGCTTCTCTGCAGACCGCTCTCTTGTCCCTTCTGTGTTTTTCCTTCACTCCCCACTTAAAATGTAGTTACAAAGCATGGATCCACATGGATCCTCAGGATCTTTGCATTGGGCCACCCCAAATTCACCATCAGATCACATAGCAGCTTGCCCCCCTAAAATCACACACCCACTGTTGCCTGGGGCTGCAATGGTGCAAAAACGTGGTTAAAAAGCATGGATCCACATGGATCCTCAGGATCTTTGGATTGGGCCACCCCAAATTCACCATCAGATCACATAGCAGCCTGCCCCCCTAAAATCACGCACCCACTGTTGCCTGGGGCTGCAATGGTGCAAAAATGTGGTTAAAAAGCATGGATCCACATGGATCCTCAGGATCTTTGCATTGGGCCACCCCAAATTCACCATCAGATCACATAGCAGCCTGCCCCCCAAAAATCACGCACCCACTGTTGCCTGGGGCTGCAATGGTGCAAAAACGTGGTTACAAAGCATGGATCCACAGGAATTCTCAGGATTTTTGCATTGGGCCACCCCAAATTCACCATCAGATCACATGTCTGTGGCCACAGCATGAAGCACAAAAATGATACATCCACTGTTTCATTCAGAATGTTTTTTCCCTTGTTTTCCTCCTCTAAAAACGATGTGCGTGTTATGGTCAGGTGCGTGTTATAGAGCGAAAAATACGGTAGGTTGTGTTTGTGTGTTGTTCTTATTTCCTTCTTGTTTTTATTCTGTGTTTTGTGTTCTTTATGCTGCAAATCGCTCTGAGATCTACAGATGAAAGACAGTGTACAAATTTAATAGTTGTTGTTTTTTAAAGTCGATTTGCAAAGACGTTGGGGTCCCGTGGGGCGAGTGGTGGGTTTGTGAGGGGCCGCGTGGATCGGGAGGCTCACCCGGACTCCTGGACTCTTCCCTCAGTTGCTCAACTTCACCCTGAGTCTGATGGATTACATCACTGAAAGGCAGAGGAGCTTTTCCCGCATCCTGACGCCAGAGATCCGGTCACGCATGGAGCCAGCGTATGCAGGTGAGGAATGGCAGAGAAGGGCCGGGGGTGTGTGTGTGCTGCTGGCCGAGATGGCTCTTGCTCTGCCCCCACAGTGGGAGGCAGCTGGAAACCGCAGGAGGGGAGATCAGACCATAGCTGTCAACTTACAGATTTGAAAATAAGGGCCCAGCAGCCTCGGAAATAAGGGATCCGCAGCCAAAATAAGGGATTTTCCGAGCACAGGTATGTTCACCTTCTGAGCCCCTCCGAGCCAAAGGCAGAAAGCCCAGCCAGCAGCCAAACGAAGCCTCAAGCGGTGGTTCCCACAGCGCAGCAACCCGGCAAAGGGGATGCAGCAAGGAAAACCACCGTCCCCTCTCTGCTGGGAAGCGCTGAGCAAAGGCGAGTCCCCAGGCAACGCGGCCGATTTGATCGGCACAAGGCATGCAAGCTCCACCCCCCCAGTCGTTCTTAGACTCCTTATTGGGTGAGGAACACAGCCAAGCAACCCAGTTGGAGCCTCCCTCCTCCCTGGCCGGCAGGGAGGGAGGGAGAGGAGCTGCTTCCTTTGAAACCTGGGAAATTTAAGGGACTTCATCAATAAGGGACAGCAGTGGGACATGGCGCTGGGATAAGGGACTGTCCTGCCAAATAAGGGACGGTTGACAGCTATGGATCAGACCCTGCTTGTGGGTTTCCCACAGGATGCGGGACTCAGTGAGCCCCTTTGGCCTGACCCAGCAGGCTGTTCTTAAGCTCTTAAGGAACTTCCTGATACAGAGGCAGGCAGTCTAGATTCTTGCATTCCTTGCACTGTGAGAACAGGGTGTTGGACCAGATGGGCCACTGGCCTGATCCTGCAAGCTCTTATGTCCTTATGGAAACCCCAGGAGGGGAGAGCGCTCAAAGTATGATGGGTGGGGGGAGTCTCTGAGGAAGCTGGAAGGGTTTTGCAGTATGGTAGGATCCAGTTCAGCAAGGAAGGCTTGGGGGGCAGAGTTGGGGGGTCCCTAGTGTCAGGGCTCTGCGCTGTGCTGATGTGCCATGTGCTTCCCCTCCAGCTTGCACCCAGATGTCGGGCCCCGGCTACTTCCAGCGCATGAAGGCCTGCATGGAGCATTTCATCAGCACGGAGAAACACACCGTCTTCGATTCGGCTGCAAACTTGCTGCAGGAGCGGCTGAAACTGCTGCAGGTGAGTTTGTGGGCCGTTCCAGAGAGTAGAGAAACCCTAGCGGAACTTCTGAGGGTGGCGCCTTGCCTTGGCGCTCTCCCCTTTCCCCTGCAGGTCTCGGACCGATAGGATGATCGGTTCCACGCTCCTTTCTCAGTCGGCAGGAAACCGGAAGTCCAGGACCATAGAATTGTAAAGTGGGGAGGGAACTTGAGGGTCATTAGTCTGCGATCCGCCAGGGCCACAGAATCTCCCCATCTGTGTCTCTCTGTTGGAAGGAAAGCCCCCGCGTTGCACACAGGTGGCTCTGGGTGCCCCCCCCCCCCATGCTCAGAGTGGGGCAGGCGGTAGAAGGAGCAAGTGGGGGGGCCTACTGCCTCAGCGCGGCACTGTTTCCTTCCAGCAACACATCGGAGCGAGGTTTCAGGATTTGGCCCAGGAGCTGCAGACATCCCTGAAAATGCAGCTGGAGCCGCTGCTGAAGCCTGTCCAGAAGAACGCAAAGATAACCTCAGGTACGGCTGTCGTCCCCCCCCCCGCCCCCCCAACCATGGCACTCCCTACCCTCGGAGGGACATGCAGCCTTGATGCTCCAGGGGTGGAGGCAAGTTTTAGAAACTCCTCTTTCCAGGACCATCTTCTGTTGAATCCGACCGTTCTCCGGGAAAGTGCAAGTGGGCAGCTATTAATGTGGGGTTTCTGCCACTTGTCTTGGCCTGGCCTGCATCTTATGATGCCCTGCTGTGTCGCTGGCATCTTGGGTCTTCTGGGCATCTTGGGTCCCTTCCCAGTCTACGATTCTATGATAATCGGTCCATGAGGGGTGAGCACCCAACCTCTGCTTAAAGGCCTCCAAGGAAGGAGAGCCCCCCACGTTCTGAGGGAGCCCCTTCCACTCTCAAACAGCTCTTACATGCAGACATTGGAGCTTTTTAACTTCAGCAGGTTTACTCCGAGTAGGCCTGTGTTTCATACCACCTTATATACGTAATAAGCGTTAGGAAAAACAGAGTCCACGGTGTCTGGTAGCCAAGTGGGGGCTGCTTTTTCTTATGCTTGTGGGTGGGAATCTTGCCAAGGGGTGAGGGGGGCATTTCCTGTGCCCCTGCCACACACGTGGCCCACTTCTGTGCGTGAAAAAGATTGGAGGGTTGTTGATTCTTGGACATAGTTTGGACGCACCTGTTTGGCCCCTAGGTCTTTGCTTGCCAGGGGAGGGGGGTGCTGTGGAAGACCCAGGGGAATAAAGGGTGTGGGGTTCAGGTGGTCATGTCTGGGTTTGTGGGGCCTTAAGAGAGAGATTAATGGGCTTTTTCGGTTCCTCTCCCCCCCCCCCACAGAATTAATGACCATCTGCGCCAAGGTTGACAAGATTTGTAGGCGCTCCGGTGTCAGTTACATCCTTCCCTGCCCCACACAAGGAGAGGACAGTTTCCCCGAAATGAGGAGGGGCCTGCAGGGGAGTCAGGATCCCCCGAGCTCCTTGGCCACATGCATGGATGTCCGGATCGGAGCCGTCTCTCTCGCACCCCTCCAGGTAAAACGAATTAACATCCAATACCCTTTCAAATGTGTTTCTGCGGGGACAGGGGTTATTGGTTTGCTTTCATCCTGGTTTTTATTATGTATTTTGCTTTTTTTATCTTGCGTTTTTGTGTTGTGAACTGTCCTGAGATCTGTGGGTGAAGGGTGGTGTACAAATTCAATAGGCTGAGCCTTGGGACGAACCCCAGAGGAGCCCCTTCTGTGCCTCCCGTCCCAAGCAGGCTCCCCCTTCTCTGCCTCTGCCTGATTTTGCTTCCCCACCTGAATTCGCATTCTTTGTGTTTTGATCGGAGGGAGCCTCCAGGAGCTGTTTTAGGAAACAAAGCCGCAGGTTAATCAGAATTTTAATTTTTAAAAACGTTTCTCTACGTATATTGTAACACAGCAACATATAACTTTGTGTAACTCACTATACGGTTGTACCTCGGTTTAAGAACAGTCCAGTTTAAGAACAATTCGGTTTACAAACTTCGCAAAACCAGAAATAGTGTCTCAGTTTGAGAACTTTACCTTGGTCTAAGACCAGAACGCAGGGAACCACAGAGCCTAGGACTTGCCGATCAGAAGGTCGGAGGTTCGAATCCCTGTGACGGGGTGAGCTCCCGTTGCTCGGTCCCAGCTCCTGCCAACCTAGCAGTTTGAAAGCACAAAAAGTGCAAGTAGATAAATAGGTACCGCTCCGGCGGGAAGGTAAACGGCGTTTCCGTGCGCTGCTCTGGTTCGCCAGAAGCGGCTTAGTCATGCTGGCCACATGACCTGGAAGCTGTACGCCGGCTCCCTCTGCCAGTAAAGCGAGATGAGCGCCACAACCCCAGAGTCGTCTGCGACTGGACCTAATGGTCAGGGGTCCCTTTACCTAAGAACAGAATCCAAATGGTGGAAGGGCACCGGCAGCGGGAGGCCTCATTAGGTAAAGCACACCTCAGTTTAAGAATGGTTTTGGTTTAAGAACGGACTTCCGGAATGGATTAAGTTTGTAAACCGAGGTACCAATGTATTCCTTTCAGCACCTGCTGAGGACATTCATAGTTAGACAAGCCTACCCAGACGTTTAGAAACTTTGTATGCTCCTTAATGTGTTTTAATATCTTCTGTTGCCCCTCAACCCCCTCAGGTGACTCTGTACCCGTATGGCTCAAAGAGGGCAGGGGAGCTCCTCCAATCACGGCTGGAGAAGAAGCACAAAGGCCAGGCCGCAGCGCCTGGGGCAGGATGTGGCCCTGCCGGGCTCGCCTCTCAGAGGTAAGCTGCTGTAGAGGAATTCCTGGCGGCTAACAGAATCACAAGATTTTAGAGCTGGAGGGGGGAGCTCAAGGGTCCTGGAACCACAGCTAAAAATACTCCAGCTGCAGGAACTCCACCTCACGCTCGAAAAGGGCCAGATCCAGGGCACTTGACGCGAGTTGCTGGTCTGCCCTGGGACTTGCTAGGAGAGCCCCTGCCTGCTCTTGGGCCATTCATCCATGCTAGTCAGGAGAGAGGAGCTGGGGGGTGCAGAATGGGAGGAGCCCCCCCCCTTGTGTTGGACGTGGGGGGGGCTCATGCTGGTGCTTGAGCTCTTTCCCAACTTGGCTTTCTCCAGCTCCAGGGGGACCATGGAAGCCAAGCCAGGGACCTGCCCCCCGGCCCTGGAGGGCTGCCAGCAGGAGGCCAGCCTTCTCTTCGGAGCCCCTCAGCCCCACGTAAGTGCTGCCCTGGGACCCAGGAGCTCTGGCTGAAAGCGTCTTCTCGGAAGAAGGAGTCATAATAATAATAATAATAATTTATTATTTATACCCCGCCCATCTGGCTGGGCTTCTCCAGCCACTCTGGGCGGCTTCCAACAAAATATTAAAATACTGTAATACACCAAACATTAAAAGCTTCCCTAAACAGGGCTGCCTTCAGATGTCTTCTAAAAGTCTGGGGTTACGTACTTAATTCGTTCCAGAGGTCCGTTCTTAACCTGTTCTTAACCTGAAACACCACTTTAGCTAATAGGGCCCCCTGCTGCCGCCACGCCACAATTTCTGTTCTCATCCTGAAGCAAAGTTCTTGACCCGAGGTAATATTTCTGGGTTAGCGGAGTCTGTAACCTGAAGCGTCTGTAATCTGAAGTGTATGTAACCCACTGTAGGTGTTGATCTCCCGCAGCCCTTGAACCTGCAGGCCAGGATCCCTTTTAACGGTGCAGAGTTGACCTGTGGAACTCCCTCCCACAGGATGGCCCCCAACTGGGATGGCTTTGAAAGAGGATTGGGCAAATTCATGGAGGAGGAGGAGGAGGAGGAGGAGGAGAGGGCTCTGGATGGGCTGGCCTTTTTCACAATGGCTCTGCCCTTCCTTCCCTGTCAAAGGCAGCAGCAAAGCTTCTGAATAACAGTTTGCAGAAACCGCAGGGTGGGGGGGACGGGGACTCTTGTGCTCAAATCCTTTTTTGTTGGATGGAGAAAGATTCTCTGGAGGGCTAGTCAGAGTCATAGCTGTCAACGTTTCCCTTTTTTTAAGGGAAATTCCCTTATTCCAAATAGGATTCCTTGCAAGAAAAGAGAAAAGTTGACAGCTATGGTCAGAGTTCTTTTTTTTTTTTTATCGCTTCAGATGACTTGAAAACCAGAAACGGCAAATAAAATCCCCTGCTTCCCCCTCCCCTTGTTTCGCCCCCCCAGGTGCCTGTGAAAGTGGAAAGCGAGCAGTTTGCTATCTCTGGTTCAGCAGGTAAAACACACAAGAATTACTTGTATGGAGTGAAGTGGGTGGCGCAGCCCCCAGCAGTTTCTGACAGGTGTCCATCCAACCTCTGTTTGTAAATGGCCCCTTTGCCAGGTGCCTCCCCAGGGAGACAAGGGCTGTTGTTTGGCCTCAAACAGTTGGCATGGACTCAAAACAAAGACTCTGGGCTTAATAGTAATTATAAGAGGGGTTTTTTTAAAAAAGTGGTGGTGGGGAAGGAAGCCTTCATGGGGGTGGAAAAAGTGCTGCCTTTGGACAGGAAGGGGCCTGTGTGCTGCCTGGTGAAGGAGAGGGGAGCCCCCCCCCCTTGGGTTTTGGCTCAGTGGCCCTCGTGGTCCATTCTAGTGGTAGAGAGCAGAGCGGGGGGGGGGGGCCCGGGCCAGGGGAAAAAGGGGGGGGGTTTTAAAAAAATTATGGACCGGCTTGGCTGGGGGGGGGGGGGAGAGGAAGAAACCCTTCAAAGTTGTTTGCAAAAAAAGATAAATCACTCAGAAGATTTAACTATAATTTAAGGGCATAGCAAAAGACTAAAAACAGATTAAAACTCACGCCAGCTTTCTAAGCATCTGGGCCGGCTTGTCGGAACAATGTTTTTAGCAGGCACTGAAAAGAATTCAGGGGAAGCTCCTGCTTCATATCAATAGGCAGGGAGTTCCGAAGTGTAGGTGATGCCAGGAGACGGGATTTTAATCGCCTGCAGGCCATCGCTTTGCCGTGCCCATGAAGCCTCATGCCTCCTCCTCCTCCTTTTCCAAACGACAGGTGTCCTCCATGTCTGGGCCGAAGAGGGAGTCTGGGGGAAGCGTTCGACTCTCAGCGCCGAGAAAGAAGAGGCGAGTGGGAAGCTGAAGGCTGAGAGGATGGAGACGGGCCCTCGCCCTGCCGGTGCCGCCTGGGTGACCCACTGAGGTCTCTTGGCTTGGAAGCCTCCCGGTTCCAGAGGGACCTTGCAGGAGTTTCCTGCAAAAGCTGCCAAGCCCATTATTTCCCTCCCCGGGGGGGGCTGTGTGTGTGTGTGCGGCTCTTTCTCTGCATTTGACAACCCGGAGCCGAGAGCCACGTTGGCAAAGCAGAGACAGACACGAGAGCGGGCGGGGGGCCTCTTGGAAGTTCATGGCTGCCATGCTGGATCATGGGAGGCCCCCCCCCTGCAGATATTGCCAGATAAATCTTGCAGAGCCCCTCCCTGCTTTATTTAGAGCTTCTGTGGAGTCTTCTGGGGGAAATAAGTCGGACAGGCTGACCATCCCTCAACACAAAATAATGATGTTGGCATTGGAGTTGTGTCTGGAATCAGTGCTTGGGGTGGGGGGGTTGTTTGTGTATAATCTGACTGCCCAGAGCCGGTGGGGGCAGCTCTGCGTTGGAGTGCAGGAGGAGCTCCTGGGGCAGAAGTTGGACCCCTGATCCCAGCTGCCCCCCCTTGCGGTCAAAGGGTGAAGCGAAGGAGCCCTTTCTCTCCATCCTCACGGCTTGGATGGCGCAGGGTTTCTCCTGCCTGCCCTGTTTTTCAGCAGCTGCCCTTACAGGCCGAAATGGGGGGGGCAGGGAAGGAGCCCTGGTTCTCTTCCACCTTTGCCGGGGTGGTGGTGGTGGTGGTGGTCCTGTGTTTTGCCCTCTACAAGCAGCTGCAAAACCTTCTGGTCACTGTCCCACCAACTCCTGTCTTTTTTGGGTCTCAATGAGGGAGATCCACACACTTACCTTGGTTGGTTTTTCAGCAATCCCTCCCTCCTTCCCTCCCTCCCTCCCTCCCTCCCTTCCTTCCTTTCTCTCTCTCTCTCTCTCTCTCTCTCTCTCTCTCTCTCTCTCTCTCTCTCTCTCTCTTCAGCCTGCAGAGAAGGCATTCTGACCAGAGGAAGCCTTAAGGACTCTCCATTTCCCGCTTGCCTTTCTCGCTGTTTTTCCTCTCCGCTTTGCCCTACAGACCCTTTCAGGGGCTTGTCTGCCTGGCAGCTGATTAGAGTTTTCTTTCCAAAGCCACGTGCTCTTGAGAAATATTTACACCACAAAGTGCTCCTTAACTTTTGTGTCTGTCAGCCTCTTTCTGTTTGCAGGGCTCCCATCGCGCCCCACTGCCATTTTTCTGGCATCCTCCACTTCTGTCTCTGCTTTCTTGTGCTTCTAAAACAAAGTTCTAAGAATTTCCTGGCTAGTTAACTGAGGGCCAGCAACTGAGCAGCCCAGTGGGGGGGGACCCACAATTGGAGTTTATTATTATTATTATTATTATTATATTACTGCTACTATTTGTATCCCAGCTTTTCCCCTAACAGAGATTCAAGGTGGTTTACAGAGTAAATCTGCATTATTTTGAAAGTTGCATAAAGTTTTGCATTAAATGTTCGATGCTTGACAGAACTGACCACATAATTTGGCTCTTTGAGGTTCCAGATTAAACTTCCTGGGAGAAACAGCACCCAAAGGCCTCACCCAGACTTTGCTCTGCCCTTTCCAGGCACAGGTCTGGGCTTTCCAGGAATGTGTGCCTGTGGGTTTTGTTTCTGTTTTTGTCCTGGTACTTTGCCTGGGAAAATCCACATTTCACCATGAATTGGAGCCCACAGCAATCCGCAGGAAGGCCATTTGCCGTTTGCTCCGATTCAGTGGTAAAATGCCGATTTTCTTGGGGAAAGCACTGGAGCAAAAAAGAAACCGCTCAGACACAGACCTGGGAAGGCCAGACCTGTTCCTAGAAACAGGGCACAAAAGGGAGTCTGAGGAGCTCAAAGATGTGATTCAGGACATTTACAGGACCAATAAAGCATGTTTAGTAACCATGAATGTCTGCTGAGTGGTTCTTGTTCCCACCAGGCCCACCTTGTCTGGGTGTGAATCAGGCAGAAGCGGTGGGGGTTGCTGATGGGGGCAGCCATGTGGGGCAGCATGTATTCCAGAACAAGGTTTTCTTCTTGACTTAAACTCAGTGCAACAGGTGAAACAGGTTCCCTGATCTGGATAGAATAAGGAGTGTGGAAACCTATAGAGTCCAAAGGAAGCAGTTGGCAGAGTCAAAGGCTGGGGAGTTTATAGAATAGTAGAGTCGGAAGGGACCCCAAGGCTCATCTAGTCCAACCCCCAAGTGTGCTTGTGTTACTCGTACCAGAGGACTCAAGTGTGTCGATCTCCTGCCATCTTTGCACATCTTCTAGCACCTTTTGCCAGTTTTCATTTCTTGGTAGTATTGATCTGATGTGCAGAGATCTTTCCTGTTCTACTTCATTCAAGAGGGTTCTGGAAGCTTCTCTGCGTAAAAGGAAACAAGCAGAGGGTTCATGATGTTTGGGTTATTCCTTCTGGGAAGCTGAGTACAGTTGGCTTAAAGTGGTCATGCTGACTATAATAAGAGGCCAGAAGGCGCCTGGGTTTCACTTTATCTTCCTTCTAGTGTGATGTTCTGTACATAGTATATATAGTGTTAAGCTTTTGTCTTATGATAAGTTATTGCAAGTTTAAGTGAAGTCTGCTGCAACTGGATTTCTTACAGACTGTGCCAATCCTGAATGTATTGGAATTGTGACCATTACGCTTATTTCCCTTCAGTAGCAGCAAAGTTCTGCTGGATGAAATATTAATTGCCTCTGGTCTATTTTTTTGGGAATCCTGCAACCTGCTTAAGTTTTTACTCTGCTAACTATACGTCGGAGTTCTGCTCTAGATCAATACTGAGTAGAATTTATGACACCTTTACTCCCCAAAGAGTTCCATTTCACCCGAAGGAATGAGCTACCAGACTGAAGGTCACATTGGGCAAATCGGAAATATAAAAGTGCACCAGTTCCTCCTCCCTCTCCCCAAGCAGCCTTGAAGGATAATGTAGAATATAGTCTTACAAGGACCATCTTGGTACTGAGCATGAAAGCACACTGAACATGCTCAGAGACCGGCCCTCTCCAACCTTGGCATTGATGTCAAAGAATTAGTCATGGCCTTCCCCCTCCCCATCCTCTGGCTGGGGATGGAAGAGCGCAATGCATCATAGCTTGCCAGGTTTAAGTGTTTTGTTAACTGCTTAAGACTTTGCAATGTTAATATGTGACCTCCCGCCCCAAACACCAACACCCAGGAGAAGGTGAAGGCCTGATCTTGATGGCCCCCATCCTGCGGGGGGTTAGTGGCTGGCTGGCTTGTTCTGAACCTATGGAGAGGCAAGGGGCAGGGCAGCTCAGAAAGACCCCCAGAAAGAGGAGTTTTCTGACACTTGAGTGGAATGGACCCCCTTGGAAGATGTTGGGCTCTCCGTCCTTGGTAAGCAGAGGCTGGATGTCCCATCTGCCGTGTGTGATCTGGTTGAGATCCCTGCATTGGGCAACATACGATATAAAACATATTGGGTATAAGTTCCATTCCCCTCTCAGTATTCATTACTTAGTAGGGACAGTATGAAAGGGACCAAAGGATGGAATCTCTGAAAGAAAATACTGTTAAAGACTGATTTTGCTTAAACGTGCTATTTCAGATTTGGGGACCCCCCCCCCCCCGGGGATGTTGATATGCAGGAGGAGGGGTGTCCTTTGGTGTTTAAAGTATTTTCAGAAAGAGGGAAGGGGGATGTAAGGCTCTCTGGTATTTGGTATGAGAATAACAAGTCTGGGAGAAAAGATAAGAACATGCTGTGTTTGGGCTTAAGAATTGCATAGCAAGACTGGGAGGGGAGCGTGTTAAGCGTGGGGAAATGGACTGAGGTCTCTTTTGTGAAAAGGGAATTGCACAACAAAGTAAAACAGACTTCCCTGGATGTTTATGGAGTCTGTAAAATCTCAGTATTTTAAGTAACATGCAGTGAATGCAAAAAGGCAGGATGATTAAGTTGTATGGGAGGAAATAGGATTTGAAATTATGACCAATGGATCGATTAAAAAAAGATTAATTATATTTGATTAATTGAGGAAGTTGTTGGGTAAATGTCTAAACAGGAATTGAGCTTGTGCAGTCAATGGAAATAGTTTCTAATTGTTTTTCATCCATTCCTAAGAAAAGTATTTTACTGTGAGCAGCAAAGGGGGGGGGGAGAAGCATCTTGGAGGCGGGTGGAAAGTCTTTTTTTTAAATTGGTGTTAAATTCAGATTAATTTGCTGATAATTTGTTTCAGATTTGGAAAATTAATAATAATTAATTGCCAGGACAAAAAGAGATCCCTGCCTGCAGGAGCTTGGACCCTCGAGGTCCCTTCCAGCTCTACAGGGCTGGGGGTCCAGGGATGTGGGCACAGAGATCTCTGCTGGTGTCAGCAAAAGAGCCTGTCCTTGCCCCAAGAAAGGAAGCAGACCCTCGTGGCCATCCCAGGACAGGCTCCCTCAGGCAGGGGAACAGTGTGGAAGGAGCCTGAAATATACTGTACTCGGAGTCCCGTAGTGATTTCATGCTCTTTACTGCATCTCATGAACAGTGAATTGAATCCCCCCCCCAAACCTCAGGCTTTATATACATTATTTGCACAATGGGTCCCGTTTGATTGGCTGATTCTGCTTCCTGGGGCCTGATTGGGCTGCTCCTTGTTGCATTCTAGGATCCTACCTGCCTATTGTTCTAGGATCCTGTTGTTTCGTCGTTTAGTCGGACTCTTCGTGACCCCCTGGACCAGAGCACGCCAGGCACTTTTGTCTTCCACTGCCTCCCACAGTTTGGTCAAACTCATGCTGGTAGCTTCGAGAACACTGTCCCACCATCTCGTCCTCTGTCGTCCCCTTCTCCTTGTGCCCTCCATCTTTCCCAACATCAGGGTCTTTTCCAGGGAGTCTTCTCTTCTCCTGAGGTGGCCAAAGTCTTGGAGTCTCAGCTTCAGGATCTGTCCTTCCAGTGAGCACTCAGGGCTGATTTCCTTCAGAATGAAGAATAGGTTTGATTTTCTTGCAGTCCATGGGACTCTCAAGAGTCTTCTCCAGCACCAGAATTCAAAAGCATCAATTCTTCGGCGATCAGCCTTCTTTAAGGTCCAGCTCTCACTTCCATACATCACTGCTGGGAAAACCATGGCTTTAACTATACGGACCTTTGTTGGCAAGGTGATGTCTCTGCTTTTTAAGATGCTGCCTAGGTTTGTCATTGCTTTTCTCCCAAGAAATTGGGCTGATACTGCAGGCCAATCAGTTGTTGCATTCTAGGATTCCCCCGACCTAATAGGTCAATCTGGTTGTTGCATTCTAGGATCCTACCTGCCTATTCTCGGATCCTGGCTCAGTGCATAACAGCCCCTCGGCTCCCCGATGCTGCGCCCAAAGTGCTGACAGCCAGGCAGAGAGGAGGCAGAAGGCGACCTCCCTGGGGACGAGGAGCCCCGGAGGGCCAAGATGCGCCCCGCAGTTCCCACTCCTGCCAAACCCACCGGGGGACCCCGCGGAGGGTCTGGAGGCTGCAGACTACAAGTCCCGGCGGGCCTTGCGCTGGGGCGCCGCTTCTCATTGGCCGGGCGCATCCGGGTCCTCCGCTTCGCTCCCCGCCCTCGCGCAGCGATTGGCCGATCTCCCGCCACCCCGGAAGAGGCTGGGCGAGGAGAGGCAGGTGAGGAGAGGCCGGTGGGGTCTCCGGGCCGGGCGGGGCTCGGCTTGCCGTGCGCGACCCCCAAGGCGCCTCGCGGGAGGAAAGGGGCCCCCCGAAGCCCGTTGCTCTGCATCGATGCCCGGAGCAGCCCTTTCCCACGTGGAGGTTGCACGCGGGGCCGCGCACCTCTGACGCATTCCGAATCCTGCCCCCAACCCCCCCTGGAAAAGGCCAGGGTCGCTTCCTGTGTCCTTTGCATCAGGAGCTGCTGCTGAACCAGCCCCGCAACCCTGCCCGGGGGAGGGCCGGGTCCTGCTCAGGGCAGGGATGGGGGTTTGAGCCCGTGTCCCTTGTCTCCGGCCCCTCGCTCCTCCTTCCCAGGGATTCCCGTGGGCTTTTCCAAAACTTCCCACTCGCTTGCCTGGCTCAGATCTTCTTGCGGTTGATTCGGCCTCTTCTAAATCCACATCTTCAAATAAACGCAGCACAGACCCAGCGGAGACTGAGCTCTGCAGTCCCTTCAAGCCCCTGGTCCCAAGCCACCTTTTAGGGAGTCCACCTGTTTCAGATCCTGGAGGGGCAGAGAGAAAAGCATCTCTCTTGAAAGGTAGCCAGTGTTGCCAGGACCAAGGCTGGCCAGGAAAGAGCCCCCCCTCCCCATGGAGCCGCTTAAGGGATGCCCTCATTTGCACCCATGCAATACATGTCCCCCCTGGCTCGGCCCTCCAGGCCATGCACTTTCTGCTTAGCAAGAGAGACAGAATCTTTCATCCGCCCTCAACCTGCTCCCAGAGCTGCCCTCTGCCTGGATCCCATCAGCAGCCACAGGCCGGGGTTGGTCCAGATGACCCTCAGGGTCCCTTCCAACTGTACCTGAGCCCCCCTCACCTGCCTGGAGATTCTTCCCCACTGAGCCACAGGAGAGCAGCCCTGTCAGATCAGACCCTTCAAGTCCCAGCCAGCCCAGAGTCACCTTCTCTCCCTCCCTCAGGCAGGGAAGGGGCCCTTCAGGAGAGTAAATGGGCTTCTCTCTCTCTCCCAGCGCCAGAGCTCCTGGGCAGCCCATGAAGCTGAGTGTTGGGAGGTCCAGGGCAGACGGAAGAAAGGCCTTCTGGACACAGCCCAGGGTTGGACTGTGGAACTCCCTCCTCCAGGCAGAGGCAGAGAAGGCCACCCATTTGGAGGGCTTTAAAAGACACATTCATGGAGGAGCAGCTGGCTCTTGATGGCTGGTCACCACAATGGCTGGCTCTGCCCTTCACAGCTGGAAGGCAGTGGATGCTTCTGATGTCCTTTGGGGCATCTGGCTGGTCAGGGTGAGAACAGAATGTTGGGTGAGATGAGCCGGTGGCCTGATCCAGCAGGCTCTTCTTGGGTTCTTAGGTGTTTTTTGCCTGTGGGAGACCCCCAGGCAGGATCCGAGCCCAAGAGCAGCCCTCTCCCCTCCTGGGGTTTCCAGCAACTGGGATTCAGAATCATTGCTACCTTCGCTGGTGGAGGCAGAGCAGCGCCCTCTCCTCCTCCTGTGAATTGTCTAATTCTCTGCTGAAGCCATCCAAGTGGGTGGCCACCACTTTTCCTGCAGGAGGGAGTTCCACAGGTTGGCGATGTGCTGCACAAAGAAGGACTTGCTTTCATGCATCCTGAATCTTCCCACATTCATCTTCATGGCATGTCCACAAGGTCTCGTCTCATGAGAAGGAGGGAAACGGTTCTATCCACTCTCTCCCTGCCTTGTATAATTCCATAAACTTGGATCCTGCCTGTTTTTCTTTTATATATATATACATCTTATTGGTTTTTTTAACATATCATTTCCAACAATCATATAACATAACTTCTTATCTTATACAATATTTTAGACCTCATGTCAACTCCTCTGATGATTTTCCGTTCTTTATCACTTATTCTGCATTTCTTAATTTCTCTGTTACTCTTAATTATCATTAACTAATAACTCTCCCCGTAGTCTTCTTGCAATATTTCAAATAGCCCTCCTTACAAAACTTCTTGCAGTCCTACTGGAGCAATCTGTTCATTACAATTACTTTTCAAATAATTCATATATTTACTTCAGTCTTCTAAGAATCTCTGGTCCCGCAGGTTTTGAACCTTTCCTGTTAATTTATCTAATTCTGCATAGTCCAGGATCGTGCCTGTTTTTCAAGGATTTATTTTTAAGAGAAAGGGGAATTGGCAGGAAGCACCCTCCCTGCGTAGTTGGGGGTCTCTGAACACAGGCCGGCTCATGGGCTGCCCTTTCTCTCTCTCTCTGTGCAGCCCCCCCCCCTTTTCCAGCATGGCAGAGCAGCCAACCCACGAGCTGCTGGCGTTCCTCCGCCCAGATACCCGTGTGGACCTGAAGGACCGGGCCACGCACTATGTGATGGGGCTCACAGGCGACCCGGAGGGCAGGCGGCTGCTGGCCTCGGACCCAGAACTTGTGTCCGCCCTGCTGGCCCTGACCAGCGACCGCTCCCCCTGCATGGCCACGGACGCTTACCTCGCCCTCATCAACCTGGCCACGGAGCCCGCTGCCCACGGGGCCCTGAAGGAAGGGCTTTCCGTCCTGCTGAAGCGCTTGCTGGATCCGGCCTTCCCCATGGCCAACGAGGTCTGCACGCTGCTCTCCAACCTGTCTCGGGAGGAGGCCGCCTGCAGAGCGCTCTTGGCTGCCCTCCAGCAGGAGAGCCTGGGGGGGCTGCCGGCCCTGGTGGACGCCTTCTGCACCAAAGACTTCAACCCCGAGGCCTCACTGCACTACCTGGGGCCCTTGCTGTCGAACCTCAGCCAGCTGCCGGAAGCCCGAGACTTCCTCTTGGACAGATCCAGGCAGGTGTGGGCAAGGGGGAGGGTGCTGGGGTCAAGGGGGGGTTATGGGGTGTCTCTGCATGTGGAGGAATTGCTGGGGGGGGGTTGCTGTGAGGACTGCCGGGAAGAAAGCGGGAGTAGCAAATATATAATAGTCCCAACAGAGGCATGCATAGAGCTCCTGTTCTGAAAAGAACTGTGCTTTTCTCCCGTTCTCGAGGGTAGGACTCGAACCAGGAGCTTCAAGTTGCAAGAAAGGAGATTCCAACTAAACGTCAGGAAGAACTGACAGTGGAATAATAATAATAATAATAATAATAATAATAACAACAACTTATACCCCGTCCTCCCCAGCCAAGACCGGGCTCAGGGCGGCTAACACCAGGTATAACAACAATTGATTGAAATACAACTTAAAAAACAAGATTAAAATACAACATTAAAATGTAGCCTCATTTCAGCAGAAACTCAAAAACTTTTTTGGGGGTGATGAAAATGTCAAGTCTTCATCAAGGCCAACTATCCAAACTGGTCCTACGTGGGCCAGAAAAAAGCCAGGGAAGTCCCCAAATAGGAGTTCCATCACAGAAGGAAAAGGGAAAATAAAGAGGGGAAGGGGATCAAGTTGATTCCAAGCCAAAGGCCAGGCAGAACAACTCTGTCTTACAGGTCCTGAGGAAAGTATTCAGATCCCGCAGGGCCCTGGTCTCATGAGACAGAGCGTTCCACCAGACCAGGGCCAGTGTTGAAAAGGCCCTGCCTCTGGTTGAGGCTAATCTGACTCCCTTAGGGCCCGGGACGTCTAGGGTGTTGCTATTTAGGGACCTTAAGGTCCTCTGCGGGGCAGACCGGGAGAGGCTGTCCCGTAGGTATGAAGGTCCTGGGGAACAGATTCCCATGAGAGGTGGCAGACTTTAAGAAGAGGTTGGATGGTCATCTGCCATGTAGGAGTTAGTTGAGATTCCTGCATTGTAGGGGGTTGGACTGGATGACCCCTAGGGTCCCTTCCAACTCTACAATTCTCCTATTCTATGTTTCTATGCTGCTCCCCCCCCCCCAATTCACCAATTTGTTCTAAGGCAGATGGGAGGGGGTGATACAGGTGATACAGTTAGTAAAAAGGGACGCAGGTGGTGCTGTGGTCTAAACCACTGAGCCTCTTGGGCTTGCCCAAGGTCAGCGGTTCGAATCCCTGCGTCGGGGTGAGCTCCCATTGCTTGGTCCCAGCTTCTGCCAACCTAGCAGTTCGAAAGCACACCAGCGCAAGTAGATAAATAGGTACCACTCTGGCGGGAAGGTAAATGACGTTTCTGTGCTTTCTAAAACCAGGGAAACTAAAGAGAAAACAAACAGAAAGGATGGAGCTCTGACAAGGTCATTCTTTTTTGTAAGGGAGGCCTTTCATTCAGCGCTTGAGATGCCCCCTGCTTGAGTGACAGGTGCCTCTGAGGGGCCTGCAGTGCATTATGGGAGGGAGGGAAGCCCCTGCTTTTCCTTAGGGCTCCTCCTTGACCCCAGATCCCCTCTTCCTGCCAGGTGTGTGGTGCAGAGGTTGCTGCCTTTCACACAGTACTCACGCTCATCTATCCGCCGAGGAGGGGTGGTGGGCACGCTCCGCAACTGCTGCTTTGAATATGGTGAGTGGGGGGTTTGGGGGGTGCGCTCTCTCTCTCCCTCTCTCTCTCTCTCCCTCTCTCTCTCTCCTGGTCCAGATAAACCTGCTGCTTTTCTTTGGCTGTGGGTTGGTGGGGGCTGCTAAATTTGTCCCTGCATCTGGAGTCCGCAGGTCCTGCAGTTTCTGCGCTCCTTTCACTGCCAGTGCCCCTAGTCTCTTACAGGGGGTGGGCTTAGACCCCACCCCAGCAGGGGCTTTTTGTTGTTGCTGTTAGAGCATTTATCAATTTTCCAATAAAAAGCATCCAATTAGCATATCAATTCATAATCCAATAAAAATAAAAAACTAAAATAAAATAAAAATCAAATTGTCTTCCGAATTGTAATTTTGATTTCACGGCTTCCCACAGTCTGAACCTTGAAGCATCACCAAATCTCAGTCCTGCCTCTCATCTCTCATCGATATTTTCATATTTCCATATCTCGATTTTATCTCTCCAACTGTCTCTGCGATCCTCAGTCATGTCAGAAACCCACCCCAGCAGGGTCTTTGCCTGGCTTGTTTCCCGCAGGGCACCACGAGTGGCTGCTGAGCGAAGAGGTGGACCTTCTCCCCTTCCTCCTCCTCCCTTTGGCTGGACCTGAGGAGTTTCCGGAGGACGAGATGGAAAGTGGGTCCCTTTGGGAAGGCCGAGGGAGGGGGGAGACCACGCTGGACCTTGGGGGCAGAGTTTGCCCCAGGAAGCCCCAGCGGGGGCGGGGGGGTGGGCAGGGATGTCTTAGCCCCCTCAGTCCTGCGGGGGCCTTGGGGTGGTGGGCCTCCTGGCGAGGTGGGCCTGGGTGGGACTGTGGGGCGCTGGGGGCACTCGCTTGCCCCTCTCAGCCTGCGCTGTCTTGGCCCCAGGGCTGCCCCTGGACCTCCAGTACTTGCCAGCGGAGAAGAAGAGGGAGCCAGACCCCGACATCCGCAAGATGCTGCTGGAGGCCATTATGCTGGTGAGTCCCGGCCTGAGATGGCCTTCAGACCCCTGGGCAAGGAAGGGCCTTTTCCAAATCTCTGTCTTCGTCCGCCCCCCCAAGTCTTTGTTCTTAAAAAAACAGACCCCTGGAAGTTTAAGTCTTGAAAAGAAAGATTTCAGCCTCTATGCAAACTTAAATCCATGTGGATTGCAGAGTTGGAGAAAGTGGATTTTGCCCTCCTTGCCTCCAACTCTGAAGAATTGAAGGAGAGCACCTGCTGGATGAGGCCACGGGGCCCCCCTGGTCCAGCCTCCTGTTCTCCCAGGGGTCCCAAAGGGGAACGGGGATGCAGGGCCTGAGCACAAGGGCACCTTCCTTCTCTGCGGTTTCCAGCGACTGGGATCCAGACCCGACTCTGCCCCTGATCATGGAGGCAGGGCAGGGCCCTTGTTAGCCCCCTCCTGCAGAGAAAACTCTCGCGGCTGATTCAGCAGCCCCAAAGCAGCCGGAGTGTTTGAGGCACTGTTGGGACCTGCGGGCAAGTTTGCCCCAGAGAAGAGAAGGTCCTCACTTTGGGTGTTGGGGGAGACAATTTGTAGGCCCCCACAAGCGCACACAGCTGACCGTCTTCCACCTCACCCTCCTGGCCTGTTGAGCCTCTTCCCTCCTTCAGGTTCCCCCCACCCCTTTCACGTCTAGGTCTGCTGCTGCTTCCAGCCGGCCTGATCCTAAACAGATTCACATTTGTCGGGACAGGAAAACCGCCTTTGCCCAGTTGCCCTGGAGGCAGTGCATGGGGACTCTTTGTCTTCCGCATGGAGGAGCCCCTCCCTCGTTCAGCTTCCTCTGGGGGTCCTCGATTCCCACCCTGCGCCTCCAGGCAGACCCTCTGCATGCCAGTGACAGTCGAGCCTTTTCCGTTTCTCTCCACAGCTCACAGCCACCAAGCCGGGGCGCCGACTGGTGCGAGAGAAAGGCACCTACCTCATCCTGCGGGAGCTGCACAAGTGGGAAAAGGACCCAGGTGTCCTGGCCGCCTGCGAAAAGCTGATTCAGGTGGGCAGGAGGGAGGGGGGCAAGGATTGGCAGCCTGGCTCCCTCTGGTCACTCAGGCCCAGGGATGGCTGGGAGATGCTTGGGGTGGGGGAATCCCTGAATGGCCGCAGGGTGCTCCTGTTGGGGGGGGGGTCCTTTGGGACAGGAGCAGCCCTGGCTTGTTCAGTCTTCGGGGGGGAGAGCGTGACCCATCTCATAGGGATTCAGGGGGGGAAGAGTCCGACATGTTCTGCTTTAAAGGAAAAGGCAGGTTGATCCCGATGTAATTAGCTTGGAGGAAAGATTGAAGGGAGAATGTGACGCTCTTTTTGATCAGGAAGCAGGGTCCTAAAACAGCGAATAATATCCAAGCATCCAGGCAGAGCCCGTCAGGCGGGTGGGGGGGCCAGAGCCTTTGCTTGGTGGTGGTTGAGGTTTGTGGGATCCAGTTGGGCTGCCGGATAACTGGACAACTCTCAGGCCACAGAAGGAAGCGGTGCAGAAGCTGCTGAGCACTCAGAATATTTCCTCCCTTTCCGCTTGTTCCTTGGAATCCCTGTCCCCTGTTCAGTTTCTGCTTCTGTAACCCCCCTGGGGTCTGCGGGGGGGGGGGGGGTTTCCCCCCCCCCCAGGCCCTTCCGGTTTGACCTGATGCTCTTGCGCAGCTGTTTGGGGTCGGGGCGGATGCTGCTTGGGGCTCAGGCCTGATGGTCCCTTTCCCTCCTCCCTCTGCCCTGAGCAGGTCCTCATTGGTGATGAGCCGGAGGCCGGGATGGAGAACCTGCTGGAGGTGGAGATCCCTGCGGAGGTTGAGGAGCAGCTGCAGCGCCTGGATCTGGAGGAGGAAGATCAGCAGCAGCAGCAGCAGTGCCAGAGCCAGGCGTACGGCTCTGAAGGGCTGCAGAGATGAGGTGCAGATAACTGGGACAACAAAGACCCCAAGTCCTTCTCTCCCTCCGCCCCCGACCAGCCTTGAGGCCAAAGCCCCTGGGACTGCAAAGGAGAGCTGGCCAAGGACCTGGGCCAAGGAGGAGCCAGCAGTGGGGCGACAGAACTGGACCCCTTCAGGAATGGAAAGGGCAGGAGGTGGAGCGTGGGCCCTCCCTGCCAGCAGTTTGTCCAGGCAGAGCTGGGTGCCCTTCCTGGGCCGGGAGGGGGCTGGCCTGCCCAGGGCAGGGGGGGGGGTTCATTTTGATAATATTGTGGTTTTTATGTTGAGCTTTTCTGTGAACTGCCCAGGGACCTCTGGGTATAGGGAGTTATATAATTTCAATAAACAAATCCTACAGAAAGAGGGCGATGAGTTGGCAGCCCCAGTGACTCCACTGCCCTCCAATAAAATGTTTGCCAGCACAGAAAGACCCAGTTTGTATATGGCATTTGATTCTCTGAGCTTCCTGCCCTCCTTCTGGAGTCTGAGCAAGAAGACAGCTCTGTGGGCCTGGCCAGTTCTGCCTGGACATAGGTGCCCCCCCCAACCCAGCCGCTTGCCCCCCAGCCTCCTTCCAAGTGGAATGTCTGCTGCAATGGCGGATGTGCTCCCCCCACCCCCACTATATGTTGTGATCCACACCAGCCTTTCAGCACGAGGACCCCTTCCAGGATGTTCTCCTCCAGACTTCCCCCACCTGCTGCCTTCTGCGTGTTTTGTACTACAACCCTGGGGATGATGGGAGTTGTAGTTCAAAACAACTGGAAGGCAGCAGGTGGGGGAAGGCTGCTCTGAGCCTGGAAAGGACGGGGCCATTTCTGGGCTGCCTTCTTGGTCCGCCAGTGATGAACTGCCTGTTTCCTGCCCAGGGAGGGGGCAAGAGTCCCGTTCAAGGCTTCCCATTTGGATGGCCACTGAAAAAATAGGATGCAAGACTAGGTGGGCTTTGGGCCTGATCCAGCGGAAGGGCTCCTCTTAGGTGCAACCTGCCTTCCCTGTTCCTCGTCTACTCACCTTCACTCCTCTCCCCCCCCCCCTCATTCCAGAGGTCCTCAGCCCTTTCCAACATGAGAGACTCTGCTCTGAGCTGAAATTGCTGGGAGCTTGGAATACTAGGAAGAGATGGATTCAGGCGGCTGCAGGGGCTTAAGGCTGGGCAAAGGGCGCAATCCCACCCAGGGAGAGCAATTTTATCGGCTGCTCTTAGTTGCATGAGGCTCTTGGTAGCTCACAAAATAGCATTTGCAGCCTTCAGATAGTAGCCATCAAGAGTCAGCTGCTCCTCCATGGATTTGTCTTTTAAAGCCCTCCAGATGGGTGGCCGCCTCTGCCTCTGCCTGGGGGAGGGAGTTCCACAGTCCAACCCTGGGCTGGGTCCAGAAGGCCTTTCTTCTGTCTGCCCTGGACCTCCCAACACTCAGCTTCAGGGGTTGCCCAGGAGAGAGTGAGAAGCCCAGCTTCTCTCCCGAAGGGCCCCTTCCCCGCCTGAGGGAGGGAGGGAAGGCAACTCTGGGCTGGCTGGGACTTGAAGGATCTGATCCGACAGAGCTGCTCTCCTGTGGATCAATGGGGAAGAATCTCCAGGCAGGTGAGGGGGGCTCAGGTAGAGTTGGAAGGGACCCTGAGGGTCATCTGGTCCAAACCGGGCAAAGGGCCTGTGGCAGCTGAGGGCAGCTCTGGGAGCATGTTGAGGGCAAAGAAAGATTATCCGTCTCTTGCTAAGCAGAAACTGCATGGCCTGGAGGGCCAAGCCAGGGGGGACATGTATTGCATGGGTGCAAATGAGGGCATCCCTTAAGCGGCTCCACAGGGAGGTGTGGTGGTCTTGTGGGATTCAACAGGAGGGAGCGATTAACTCTTTCCTGGCCAGCCTTGGTCCCGGCAACACTGGCCTCTGAAGCCGCTGGCTGCCTTCCTTTTCTCTCTGCCCCTTCCAGGGTCTGAAATACCGTATTATTTTTCACCCTATAAGACGCACTTTCCCCCTCCTAAAAAAGTAAGGGGAAATGTGTGTGTGTCTTATGGAGCAAATGCAGGCGGGAGGCTCTGCTCAGCGCTCCCTTTGAAGAGCCACATGGAGCGTGTGTTGGGGCTTTTCCCTTGCCCAGGGAGCCTTCATCACCTGTCGGGGAGAGGCTGCGTGTGGCTAAGCCAGAAGCCAGGACAGCCAACGGGATGGCAGCGCAGCGATCCCGCTAGCTGTCCTGGCTTCTGGGATTCAGGATTTTTTTTCTTCTTGTTTTCCTCTTTCAAAAACTAGGTGCGTCTTATAGAGTGAAAAATACGGTAGGTGGATTCCCTAAAAGGTGGATTGGGACCAGGTGCCTGAACTGACTGCAGAGCTCAGTCTCCGCTGGGTCTGTGCTGCGTTTATTTGAAGATGTGGATTTAGAAGAGGCCGAATCAACCGCAAGAAGATCTGAGCCAGGCAAGCGAGTGGGAAGTTTTGGAAAAGCCCACGGGAATCCCTGGGAAGGAGGAGCGAGGGGCCGGGGACAAGGGACACAGGCTCAAACCCCCATCCCTGCCCTGAGCAGGACCCGGCCCTCCCCCGGGCAGGGTTGCGGGGCTGGTTCAGCAGCAGCTCCTGATGCAAAGGACACAGGAAGCGACCCTGGCCTTTTCCAGGGGGGGTTGGGGGCAGGATTCGGAATGCGTCAGAGGTGCGCGGCCCCGCGTGCAACCTCCACGTGGGAAAGGGCTGCCCTGGGGAGATTGGGCAGCTGCTCCGGGCATCGATGCAGAGGCGCCTGCGGGCAACGGGCTTCGTTTGGGGGGGGAGTATGGGACCCTTTTCTCTTGGGGGGCGCGCCCCTGCCCCTCTGCGCACGCACACACACGGCAAGAAGAGCCACGCCAAGCCAGGATACACTGATGTATATAGAGAAAACAGCAGGCAGCAGACGCGCAGTCGGGCGAGCCAGGAGCGCGCGGGCTCCATGACGGCGGCGCCTCCTCAGTCCCAGGTCGGCCGCCGGTTGGTGCCGCGCGGGCACACACGAGCAGGCAGCAGCGCGGAGGGACTCTGAATAATCTTTAATAGTGCTCACTGCATCCGGTCCTTGGGCGCTGCGTCCCCCGGCCGGAGGCGGCCGAGGGGAGGCACCGGCCCCACCGGACGGGCGCACAGACGGGCGGACGGCTGCAGCTTGCGCGGGGACTTGCGCGGCGGCGGTGGCGGCTCACGGGCAGGGCGTCATGGTGTACAGGGAGTGCACTTGCTTGGAGAGGCTGGCCGAGCCGCCTGTGCTGCTGCTGCCGCCTCCCGCACCCAGCGCCGCCGCCCTGGCGGGCACCTTGTCGGCCAGCCGCTTGCTGCTCACGTAGGCGCTGGTGGAGAAGCCCGAGCCGGGCTTTCGGAAGTTGGGAAGGTGGTGGAAGGGCTGCAGGCTGCTGAGCAGGCTGGGCCGGTAGAGCGAGAGGCGCGGCGGGCGCTCCGTCTTGCGCGGCGACGGCAGCTGGAGGATGCAGTTGGCCGCGCCGGCCGCCCCGTCGGGGCTGCTCTTCTTCTCGGCCGCCACCTTGGCCGCCCGCGCCGGGAAGGCGCCTGTGGCCGAAGCTGCGCGCGGCGTGGGTCGCACCTGGCCCTCCTTGGCACCCTCCGACGCCTTGGCCGAGCTCTCCAGGTCCGGCAGCTGCGACGTGGCGCCCAGGGTCTCCACTGCAAAAAGGGGAGCCGGTTACTGGAGGAGCAGCGGGGAGGGCGCACGGGGGCTGCATCGCCCTTTCTGCCCGACGAGGTGGCCGCTTTCCCGCCCGCAACACATGGGGCTGGCCAGGGGCTCTGCAAGGACTCCTGGGAGAAGCCCAGCTGCAGGCGAAGGGGGTCAGAACAGGGGGGTTAGGGGGGCCGTGGCCCCAGGCACACATTTCTGAGGGAACATATCAGGCAGAACACTTGGCCGCCCCGGGTGCCAGCAACCCACGCTACGACACTGGCTCAGAAGGAGCCTTCCCAGGTCACCCCGATAACTCTGAACCTTTTCACTTCCCCACTCCCCCCCCCCACACACTTGCAGCCCCTGGGTATTTCTTTTCCCTGTCAGCCTCAGCCCAGCCTAAGGAGCAGGATGGCAGGAGAACCCCCATTTTGCCCCAGGGCTAGGAAGAGCTGCCACTGTTCATTCACCTGCCGCTCTCTGGCCTGGCTGCCACCCAAGGGGTCTGGTCTTCCTGCAGTTGGCTGCCTGCAGGGGGCAGGGGCAGAGCTTCTGGCCCAGAAACGGTGCCCAGGACAGGGCAGCTCTGTACACACAGAGTCCTGGTCTGTTGTACCTTCCTAAACGGGGTCCCCTGTTACCCAAAGAAGAAGGCTGTCCCTGCGCCTGCAGGGTGGCTCCCTGCTTCCCTGGGAGATGATGGGTGGGTCTGTCCTGCCTGTCCTTCTCTGCTTCCCTCAGGGCAGGGGCTGGGTGTGTTGCTCTCAGGAGGGCAGCTGGGGGTCCTGTCCGCTTACCTTGTGCCGCTTGGGACTTCTCTGGGCTTAGGTTGCACTCCGGGTGGACCCCCATGGAGCTCATCACTCGGTGGAAGATGGCTGACGTGGCAGGCAGCATCCATCGGTGCGTGGCCACTTGCTGCAGGCCCAGGCGGGCAGCTGGCTTCAGCTGGAGCAAGCCCTCAATCAGGTTCTGACATTCTGCAGCAGGGAGAAGAGCTGGTGAGACCCACAGCAGCAGCCGCCACCTGGGGGCTCCAGTGAAAAGGGGGGGCAGTGTTTGTAGCAGTGGGGCCTTCATCCCAGAGCTGTGCCAGGTGCATGAAGCACCTGGTGGGGTTTCTGGGGGAGGAGGGCAGAGGCTTGGGGAGTGAGCAGTGCCTGAGCCAGGAGATCTGCCTCCATTTCCCTTGCGGAGTCTGCATCTTGTCCTTGCGCCCTCTGGCACAGGGTAAGGGGTTGTGGCCGCACCCCTTCACTGGCATCCTGCAGTGGGGTTCATTTTGCCTCTGGGACACCCTGCCAGGCTTTGGGGCTCAGTCTGCCGTGTAGCTCTGGGCAGGGGGGCTGGCACAGGGCACAGAACTAATCACATGCCCCCAGTGCTGGTAGCTGTAGAGCCTCGTGATCAGATGCCTCCATTGGAAACGCTGTAAAGGAACCACTGATGCCAGCAAGCCTGGTGCGTGTGGTCGGGCTCACAGCACTGGGGTGCAATGTGAAGGACCATGTGACTTTTGCCAGTCTAGAGCAGGGCCGGGCAGAAGCACTGGGTGAACTTGAGACACCAGAGCAGGGGGCCGGTCCACTGTCCCTCAGACCTTGTAGGGGGCCGGACTATATTTTGGAAGGAAAAAAATATGAACAAATTCCTGTGCCCCACAAATAACCCAGAGATGCATTTTAAATAAAAGGGCACATTCTACTCATGTAAAAACATGCTGATTCCCGGACCATCTGTGGGCCGGATTTAGAAGGCAATAGGGCCAAATCCGGCCCCCAGGCCTTAGTTTGCCTACCCCTGCACCAGAGGAAGGAGGAGCAAAGCCCTGGGGCAAGAGCCTTGGGCACTGCCTGCTTTGACTTGACTCTACCTCCAGCCATAACTTGCTTTGAGGTGATGGTGCCAGTGGGAAGGGGCTGCTCCAGGCAGATGTGTCTGCAATGGCTGCATCCTCTTCCCTGGCACTGGCTGAGGGTGGCTGCAGTGGTGCTGCTGTTCCTCCTGACCACCGACAGGAGATTCTGCAAAGTACCTGGAGATTGCAGAACAGCCTTGGGGCTCTAGAGTTGTAAGGAAATGCAACTCTAATGGCATTTTAAAAATGTCCTAGTGGTTTTCAAGACGGCGCGTCCATCTCCCCCTCTTCTTGGGTGCTGGGGTGGCAGATGTGGGCCCAGCTGCGCCTCCCCCCCCCCCCCCCCGGGCCCCTGCAGCAGAGCCGTGTGTTGCCACACCTTTACCTGGTGAGATGGGCTGTCGGAAAGCCAGTCCCTGCTTGATCACGTGGATCATCTTGTGTGGCTGGCGCTCCTTGAAGGGGAGCTTCCCTGTCACCATGGCGTAGAGGATCACCCCACTGCGGGAAGGAGGAGTTCAGAGAGGGGTCACCACCAGCCCAAGCGCCGGCTGGCCCAGGGCAAGAGGCTTCCTCTCTGGGCCAGAGCATCCATTGTAGGTCTTGCCTGCCAGGCCAAAGTGGTCTATCAGGCCCAGTATGGCCTGCCCTGGCCGCCTCAAGGGCTCTCCAGGGTTCCTTACAGGATATTCCCAGACCTCCCTTGAGATGCCTTCTACCTGCAGAGCAGATGCTCTCTAACCAATGGGACACGCAGCCCTTTTGGCTTGTTGCCTGTGCCTGCCCAGGCCCCATACCTGGCATGACCCTGGTGCTCCCCCCCATGTGCTCCAGCAGTTCTGCCCCCAAATTGTACTCACAGGCTCCATAGGTCAGCCAGCTCCCCATTGTACTTCTTGCTCATGAGGATTTCAGGGGCAGTGTAGGCCACGGAGCCACAAAAGGTGTTCATTAGGGAATTCTTCAGGGAATAGCGATTGGCAAACCCAAAATCTGCAGTGGGGGCAGAGAAGAAGACCAGCTCTCCATCTGGCAGCTGAGAAGAGCCTATGGCAGCCTCGGGCTCTCCGGGCATTTGGGGCTCCCAACACCTGGAAGGCACCAGCTGGGGAGGGGCTCCCTCCTCTCTGTCCTTCCGCCAGCAGGCGAAAACTTCCTTGTTCCCACCGGCTTCGGGGAATGGACTGCTTTTAATCAAAGAGCTGTTTTCATCGTAGTTAGTGGCATGTTTTAAACCGGTTTTATATATGAATATACAGTGTTACCTCGGGTTAAGAACTGAATTCGTTCCAGAGGTCTGTTCTTAACCTGAAACTGTTCTTAACCTGAAGCACCACTTTAGCTAATGGGGCCTCCTGCTGCCGCCTCCCAATTTCTGTTCTCATCCTGAAGCAAACTTCTTAACCCGAGGTACTATTTCTGGGTGAGCGGAGACTGTAACCTGAAGCGTCTGTAACCTGAGGTACCACTGTAGTTTTAATTCTGTCAATGGCTTATTGTTTATTTATTATTGGTTTTTCCAGGTTTTCAGCAGGTTTTCTTGTTTTTATCTGTAAGCTGTCAGGGGATAAGGCAGGAAAAAGACAGACAGTAAACCAATAAACAAATAAGAAAGCAAATTAATGGCTGTTTTAAGGGCTGCGTCCCTCAGCCGCTTCATCCATGCCCAAGTTTCCCAGCTGGTCAGTATGGGGCAGTGGGAGCCCTCATATCATGGTGCTGAAAGGAAGGAAATGGCTGTTTTATGTAGAAGGCAGAGCCTAATTTGATGTCCTTAAAACATGCTTTTATTTCGCTAAGTGAATGCCATGAGGTCCTCTGGCCATGGCTCCCTTATCTGGGTTATTGGCTGTTGTATTTTGAACCCAGTGCTCACTTGACATAAACAAATGATGCTGGCTGATGGGAGGCCGCTCTCTCTGCCCCCATGGAAGGAAACTCACCAGTCAGCTTAATGAAGCCACGTTCATCCAGTAAAATGTTCTCACATTTCAAGTCTCTGAGGGAACAAAAAGCAGCAAAAGGAGCTTGAATCGACTACAGATCTTCGCTCTCTCTACTTACCCAGGTGCACCATGAGAGCATGCAGATGTGCGGATGGAGGAAAGAACGAGAATGCGCACTGAAGTTTGCAGACTCATTAGTAAGTGCTAGGAAGAGCCTGGAAACAGACCTGCTACAAAGAATCACACCAATCTGCATGTTTCCCTTATTTATTTTCAACTGCTGTTTGGGGCTTTTTGCAACAATCTGGGTCTGCTGTGGCAGAAGGCGAAGCAGCACATCAACCAGAGGGGCCCAGAGATGCTTGAGGAAGCTCCCAGTGCGCAGGTCTGTGCACAAGATCGCTCTGAAACATCCAGCAGACATTGCCTCCCTGTCTTGCAATCTTTGGCCATGGGCAGAAAAGCTAGAAGAGAATAATATAAAATGATAGAGCCCGTCTCGGGCAACGAGCTGTGTTTGCGTGGCTGTCTGGGTCTGTTTCGCCCAGAGTCATCCTGGCCCTTCAGTGCTGTCAGAATGAAGGCCAACTTGAAAACACTCAAATGAGTCGTATCCTGGAAAGTGTGCAGAACTGCAGTGCCCCTATGGGTTATTAAACAATCTGTGTATCAGTCCAAAACTGGTGAGTAAGAAGGCAGAACTAGGAAGTCGAATTCAAAGCGTTATTTGTGTATTCTGGGCTCTTTTTGAGAAAGACAGCAAGTTAGGGGTGAGGCACCTCAGGACTGAGGACCAAATGCAGCCAGCCTTTCATATATATATTTTTCCATTTCCAATGCTATAAAACTTTATTAATGACTACTGCAGAAATGTCTCACAACACAGTTAATTAGGATTTCACCCATAAATTCAATAAATGAAAGTTATAGGAAGCTGGGCAAACTATTATCTTTACCATTTCAGCTAGATAATTAGTGTTCCTTATGTTAAGTCTTTTGCGCATATTTTTGCTTAATGACTTCTTGGACTTTTGCCCTCTTATATTTCATCTGTTCTTGAAGGACAAGCAGTGTAGATGATACAGTTATATGCATATATCATCATAGTTTTCCAAAACTATGCAGCCAGCATTTCAAGTGCCAAGCCTCTTTGGGACTCTGAGCCACGTTTTCTCCTCGGACTGCTCTGCTCCCCCATCTAGATCAGTGGCCTATACTTGCCTGGCTGGAATGTGTCCTTCAGCTGAGACACTGCCTCTTGCCTGCCTGGACAACGGACAGAAAGACGTGCGAACTGGGGCAGAAACACCTGGTTTTGAAACGGTCGGAATGTCCCCTGGAGTCCGGAGTCCTGCCTGTGGCTCAGCCCAATTTTGTCTCTGCTCCTGCCCATTTTCTCTCCTAGCCCCACCTATCGCTTCAGTCTCTCCCCCATCCCCCCATTGAGGGTCCCCCACTGGGGACTCGGCCTGTGGATGCTCCTCCCAGGGAGACCTTTCCGGTGCACTAAACTTGTCATAACTCTGGTGCCAGGCCAAACACTCTGTTTTCCTGGGAATTTGAGCAGCACCCAGAGCGTCTCCACCCCCATCGTTCTACCTGGAGGTCCAGCTCTGAGGGCCTTCTGGTGGTTCCCTCACTGCAAGAAGCCAAGTTACAGGGAACCAGGCAGAGGGCCTTCTCGGTAGTGGCGCCCTCCCTGTGGAACGCCCTCCCACCAGATGTCAAAGAGATAAACAACTACCAGACTTTTAGAAGACATCTGAAGGCAGCCCTCTTTAGGGAAGCTTTTAATGTTTGATGCATTACTGTATTTTAATATTTTGTTGGAAGCCACCCAGAGTGGTTGGGGAAACCCAGCCAGATGGGCGGGGTATAAATAATAAATTGTTGTTGTTGTTGTTGTTGTTGTTATTATGCCTGTTCGCTCAGGTCCTGCTTTCAGGCTTCCCTTTGGGGCATCTCACAGTCGCCAGCCAGTTTAATAATAATAATAATAATAATAATAATAATAATAATAATAATAATTTATTTATACCCTGCCCATCTGGGTATTTGTCCCAGCCACTCTGGGCGTCTTACAGCAGAACAAGGGGAGGTGTGGAACAGGAGGCTGCACCACATGACACCCCCCCCATTTGGTCTGATCCAACTGCTGCTTCTGCTGCTACAGCAGAGCTTTTGGGGTGTTGTGATGCGGTTTTAATGCTGTCCTTGGATTGTGAGTTGCTTTTTGGTGGGAAGTGATGTATCTTTTAAGAAATCAAACTCTCAGCCTAAAAAACATTTCCCACTGTGGCCCAGAAAGACAGCAAGGCAGCCCTTTTCTCTGGGGCTGGACCCCTGGGTGCTGCCTTCCTCTTCCCGAGGGAATCTGGGGGTGACCCTGGAGGTCTTCCAGGCCCCAGAAGTGACTCTTCCCTGCCACCACCTCCCGGCTACTCCCCTCCTCCCCCCCCCAGCCATTTCTGTCACCTGTGGACGATGCCGACATTGTGGCAGTGTGCCACGGCACTGACAATCTGCCGGAAAAGCCTTCGTGCCTCCTCTTCCTCCAGCCCAGGAAGCTCCCTCCTGTCCGATGTGGCGTTGATGTGCTCCAGGAGGTCTCCCCGGGAGGCCAGTTCCAGGACCAGGTAGGTGCGCTTACTGTTCCGGTACATCTCGTAGAGCTGGATCTGCAGGGGAGCAGCCCGCCCTCGTCACAGGGGGACCCAGGTGGACTGCCCAAGAGGATGGGGGACCCAAAAGAGTTTGGCATCCACTGAGCTAAGCAGTTCCACAAGCGCAAGGACTTTTGCCTGTGCAACGGAGCTTCGCCTTCCTTTCCTCTGCCCGCCTGTGCCCCAGAATGCTGGGGAAAGAACCAGACCTGTGTCGGGTCAGGAGAGGAGCAAAGGTTCTGCTGAACAGACAAACGTGCTTATGCCAGGAAGGAAGGGGAAATACCAACAAAAGAAGAACGGCAGATGAAACTGATGGACTATGCAGAGATGGCGAAACTGACGGGGAAGATCCGAAAGAAGGAAGATCAAGTATTTTTAGAAGACGAGTACATTTTAAACTTATTTAGAAGATCACTGTAAACAGTTAAAATTATTGGTAGGGATGTAATGAGACTTGTAATGTGATCTTTTAATGAAAATTATTGATATTTAATAAATAAAGGCAAAGGGACCCCTGACCGTTAGGTCCACTCGTGGCCGACTCTGGGGTTGCGGCGCTCATCTTGCTTTATTGGCCGAGGGAGCCGGCGTACAGCTTCCAGGTCATGTGGCCAGCATGACTAAGCCGCTTCTGGCGAACCAGAGCAGCGCACGGAAACGCCGTTTACCTTCCCGCTGGAGCAGTACCTATTTATCTACTTGCACTTTGACGTGCTTTCAAACTGCTAGGTTGGCAGGAATTTAATACATGGATAAGGGTAAAAGATGTAGCAAAGCTGATCTTGAACATGGAACCCAGGGAGGGAGGGAGGTTTGAAGGGTCAAAAGAATCTTGTATTTTAATGTTTTAAATGGTTAAGCTAAAACGTATAAATTAGTGAAAAAACCAACAAATAATAATAATTATTATTTTAGAAGAAGAAGAGTTTGGATTTGATATCCCGCTTTATCACTACCCGAAGGAGTCTCAAAGCGGCTAACAATCTCCTTTCCCTTCCTCTCCCACAACAAACACTCTGTGAGGTGAGTGGGGCTGAGAGACTTCAGAGAAGTGTGACTGGCCCAAGGTCACCCAGCAGCCGCATGTGGAGGAGCGGAGACGCGAACCCGGTTCACCAGATTACGAGTCCACCGCTCTTAACCACTACACCACACTGGCTCTTTAAAGTGCTTATGCTAGTGGAATTGTTTGAATACCCCCATTATCCTTTGGAACTGCGGCACACTTGACCGCCTGAGTGCAAGGCATACAATGCAAGATATGAATGACACACACACACACAAATGGCTGCCGTCTGCCTGGATGCAAGGACCACGGAAGGGTCAGCCCTTGTGGTCTTGGATGTTGTGGCAAAGAGCAGCCATGCAGGTGACAGCCGCTCTAGTGCACATGCGCAGACTCTGGGATGCTCAAAGGGAGCTTGGCGTGAGCGAGGGCTGCTCTGCGCCAACCAGTGTCCTCTGCGCATAATCAGGGTGGGGAGCAAAATCCAAAGCCTTGTGTTGAGTTTTGGGGGTCAATTTGTGAGAATATCCTCCCAGTTTCTACTGCATAAGAAGTCAGCCACAGGGTGTTCACTCACTAGTTAAGGCTGCAGTTCTATAAATGTCCCTGGGAAATAAAGGATTTCTGTCTTGGGGCTGGGCTTTGAAGGGCCAACCTCTCTCTTCTCACTTTCCCAACATGCCCAGCTTGTTGCTGTGACTTCTAGTCTGGGCTCTGGAGTCAACTTGGATTTGTTTGGATTTGATATCCCACTTTATCACTACCCGAAGGAGTCTCAAAGTGGCTAACATTCTCCTTTCCCTTCCTCCCCACAACAAACACTCTGTGAGGTGAGTGGGGCTGAGAGACTTCAGAGAAGTGTGACTGGCCCAAGGTCACCCAACAGCTGCAGGTGGAGGAGCGGGGAAGCGAAACCGGTTCACCAGATTACGAGTCCACTGCTCTAACCACTACACCACACTGGAACTTGCCTTTTAACCCCTTTTTGCTCAAGCCAGCCTGGCTCCTGCCAGCTCTATGCCCCTGCCCCCTGCCAGTTGGGTCTGTGTGCCTCATCCATTACTTCTGGGTCTGCAAAGCCTGCATCTGAATTACAGGTTGTCCTTCACACCTGACATGGGGAGGGTGTGTGAGGTCAGCGGGTGGAACTCATGAAACTTCCTGTCCAAAGCGCAAATGGCCCCGAGCAGGCCACCCACGGACTCACCACATTAAGATGCTTGTAGGTAACATTGAGGGAGTAGATTTCTCTTGGGAGGAACTTTTTGGTATATTCTACAGGTGCTTCTGCCGTTGAGATGATCTTTATAGCAACCTGGGAGAAGAGAAAGCAGAGTCTGAATGTGGAGCTCAAGGAAGTGTGTGTGAGTTGAGCCATTCTGCCTTCGCCTGCAAGGGCAACTTCCTGGTGGGGGCCGGTTCCTGCATCAACCCAGCACAATGGAAGCCCACGGGTGTCTGTGGGCAGGTGAGGATCTGCTGTACAAGGCCATCTCCAGGGAGCAGCTCTGTCCCAAACTTCTTAATCCAGGAAGCAGATCTTCCTGGCTGGACTCCATTCACAACACTCCATTCTCCCTGTGGGGAAATCTCCCTACGGGTGAGCGATCCTCCCAGGCTGGCCTGGCATTCACTCCACTCTTCGGGTGGAGGCAGGTAGGCAGAGAAGCATCCAGACACCCACCCTTGCACAGTTGCCTTCAGTCTGGGGTGTGGAGGTGTTTGTATGGGGGAAAGGGGAGAACGTTGCCACAAAGCATAGAGACCCAACACACAATGAGAGCCACATACACAACAATTTGGTCAAGTCAGGGCAAAGGAAGGAAGGAAAGAAGATAGGCTGGGAAAAGGTGACAGTTTCCAGGTGTCTTTTGAATTAACCACTTGCTTGTGGGGTGTCCAAGGGCATGGACTTGACCCAGGGTCAGTGATCACAGCTAACATCCTTGGGCAGCAGCTGGTGCCCAGAATCCTGCCAGAGCTGACCCATGGTGCCACTCCTGGGGATCCCTTTTGGACCCAGCAGTCCAATTGGTTCTGGATGGGCCAGAGCTAGCAACCCACAGTATCTAGGTTCTACCTTCACTGCAGGAGGCAGTTATTGTGCCCCTGAATGCCAGTCGCTGGGGAGCACAAGCCCGGTGTGTGTTGCTGCTGTGCTCAGAAACGGCTTGTGGGCGTCCCATAACGGTCACCTCGGTTGGCCCCTGTGAGAAGAGGGTGGTGGGCTGGACGGTGGGCTTGGCCAGACCCAGCAGGCCAATGTCTGCTGTAGGAACTGTGGCAAGCAGAGTGGGCAGTTCCACAACAGAGCCTGAAAAAGGCTTCCTGGGAGGAACGGGAGCCAGCCAAGCCGTGGCGAGTCTTCTGCTGGGCAAGACTCTTTCCTGGTGCCCCCACCCGCCGGCACTCCCCACCTCCCTCCCAGCCCTGCTCCTGTGCCCACCATGGAGTGCCGCTTGCTCCTGAGGTCTGAGGCCAGCTTGTAGTTCTGCATCATTTTCTCTTGGGTGGCATAACCCAGGTAGACTTTGGAGAAGGCTCCCGAGCCTATCTTCTTGGAAGAGAGGAGGTAGCCATTTTCCTTGCTTTCTCGAACCTGTTCCAGGAACGTCCTCCTGTCCGCCTCGCGCTTAGAGAAGCTCTTCATGGCCCGCGGCTCTCTCTCTCGGGAGGGAGGCAAGGAGGACCCTCTCTTGCGACAGGCCAAGGGGCAGGGGCTGCACCCGGGCGGGCAGGAAACTCCAGAGGAACCAGAGTCCAGACAAACGCATCAGCTCTACAAGGCAGGGAAAGCACCCCAATGGCGGCCTCTCTCTCGCTCTTAGCACGGCCCCCTTCGCATCTTTTGAGTGGTTTGGCTGCCACTGGCCGAGCACAGGGAAGGGCAAGACCAGAGAGTCCTTGTTGCTATTCAGATGCAGAAGTTTCCACAGTGACGGGGGCGGAACAAGCATTCCAGAGGCAGAGTTCTAGAACCGAGGCGTAACAAGCAGTTTTAGAACCTGCGGCCTCGGGGAGGGGGGCAGGTGCTGCCCTGGGTCACTCCCACCCGGGTCCCCACAGGCAGCAGCCGCAAGGGCACAGGCAGCGGCAAGCCCATCACCGCTTCACAACACGCAGGGCTGCTTCTCAGGTGGGCAATCGCAGAAGCCAGGTGAGTTGTGGGCACACGGCTGGGGTCATTTGGCTTGAGTTATTGTTATTGCCTAGAAAGGACGGTTGGCAGTGAGTGGCCCAGTGAGCCTGGCGACTGACGGAGGATTTGAATTCGGGTCTCCCGATTCCTGTGGCCATGGTTCAGTGACAGAGGGCCTGCTTGGCATGCGGAAGGTCTCCGTCTTGGTTCCTGGCATTTCTAGGGAGGCCTGGTAAAGAATCCTGCCTGAAACCCCGGAGAGCTGTTGCCAGTCAGTGTAGGCAATACTGGCGTCAATGAACCAAGGGCCTAAGGCAGCTCCCTCTATTCTCAGTCCAGCTCTCACACCACCCTGGAGCAGGGCCTGGAGCAGCAAGCAAAACTGGCGCATTCACAGCAGGTGCCAAGCCTCCCCAGCTTCTGTGACTTTGGCAGCCAAAACATGTTCCTACCCAGTCGCAGCCTTGTGCTATGACAGAATATAGATCATCCCTGAAGCGAGGAGCCGTGAGGATCCGTGGAATCATTTCCAAGCCGCTCCAGCAGGTGGCACAGAGATCCTTCCCGGCCTCTTCTCTGGGAGAGCTCCTTGGGCAGAGGCAGGACCACAGCAATTTTGCAGCACTGGATATATTTCTCCTTCTTCCTCTCTTGCTCCTGCAGCTGTGAGGGAGGCAGGACAGCCAAATCCTCCCAGGAGGAACAAAAACGGGGGGGGGGGCCAAGAAGGAAGGCAAGACTCCTCTTGCTGTGGGCGAGTTAGCAATAGATCTGAGGTCCCGATCTAATAGCTCTGATCGGGTCCCACCTTCCCTTGGCAAGGTAAGCCCCCCACTCTCTTCTCTGGGGCTGGAAGACGCCTCTCGACAGAAACTTGGCTCATGGAGATAACAGACTCTGAACATGGCTCAAGGACGGAAACTGGCACTTACTAACTGGCAGATTCAGTGGGCATCCGAGTAGAACCTGTGTGCTGATGCCATCATCTCCTCCTGGAAGCTGGTGCCATCAGCTGAAGCTCCCTCTTGCTTAGAGGTTGGTGAAAAACAGTTGCACGCTTTTGCTTCAGGCAGGAATCCCAAGTAAGAACGAGTGTTTGATCTTTGTGTCAGATAGCAACCTCGGTCAGCACCGAGGACCCAGTGACAAGATGGATCAAATATATTGGAGAGATCCCTGCTAGGATCTGACCTGCCAGCGCTTGTTGGCTGTGGGGTTGGGGGCTGGGAAAGGGAAGGCTCAGAATACAGACACCACGAGAAGAAAAGTGGTCCACGGATCACAGGAATTCATGTGGCCTGCAGCACGTCTGCTTTAAACCTTCAAATTGATTTTCAGTTCTATTTTATTGCTTCTTTTAAAACTTATATAGTCTCTTACTGTATTACAAGCTGGATTTTGCCTGTGGGCTTTCTGGGGCACCTAGTTGCCCACTGCAGGGAACAGGAGGCTGAACCCAATGAGCCTTGGGTCTGATTGAGGAGGGCTCTTGGGAACAGAGGAAGCTGCTCTGCAACCAGTCAGACCTTGCTGGGTCTGTGATCCAGCTCAGTAAGGTAAAGAGACCCCTGACCATTAGGTCCAGTCGTGGCCGACTCTGGGGTTGCAGCGTTCATCTCGCTTTATTGGCCGAGGGAGCCGGCGTACAGCTTCCAGGTCATGTGGCCAGCATGACTAAGCCGCTTCTGGTGAACCAGAGCAGCGCACGGAAACGCTGTTTACCTTCCCGCTGGAGCGGTACCTATTTATCTACTTGCACTTTGACGTGCTTTCGAACTGCTAGGTTGGCAGGAGCAGGGACCGAGCAACGGGAGCTCACCCCGTCACAGGGATTCAAACCGTCGACCTTCTGATCGGCAAGTCCTAGGCTCTGTGGTTTAACCCACAGTGCCACCTGCATCCCTGATCCAGCTCAGTATTATATTCTATACTGACTTGCAGCAATGGCTCTCCACCATTTCTGGTCCAGGGGAGATGCCACTGGGGACTGAACATGGGGCTGCCTGAACTCCCTGAACCGCAACTGTCTTCTTAGCTTTTATTTATTGAAAGTGTGGATGCCAGGGACGAAATGTGGGACCTTCTGCATCCAAGACAAATCCTCTTCCTCCGAGCTCCAACCCTCTTCTTCTTAGGCCATGTTCTTATTTGTTAAACAGCTCAGGGGAAGTTCACCTCTTTGCCAATCTTTAACCACCTTTGAGTGTAACGGCAGTTGAACATGATTTTAAGCATGCTTCCTTCTGGTGTGTGGGGATGAGGAAGGAAGCCAGAGGATTTGTGGTGGGAGGCTGGAATGTATTACTGTACCTAGCGATGTGTGCAATGTGGTTCTTCCAGAACGGCAGAATGACTTTATTTTATGGTAGGACTGAATGGTAGGATGACGGCGTATAGTTTTAACTTATTCCAGAGATGCTGCACGTACTGTTCTGTGTTCTGAACTGTACCCAAGACTGGAGCTCACTGCATTTTGCAAGCATGTGCTGAATCATGAGAGAGTAAAATGTTCAAAAATATGGGCAGAGGATCTGTGAGCTGTTACTCCCTATTGTAGCACTAAGGCAAGCGTTTTAGTTTCATGGGGCCTTTGCCAGGCAAAAAGTTTGTGCATCAGCCTGGGGATGTTGTCCTTTTTGTGAGAATTCCCATCTTTACGTGGGCTGCCCAGTGCCAACCCCTGTGATGCCGGCTCCATCTCTGCTGAGTGGGGACATCAATGAGCAGCCAAGCTGGTCCGTCTGGGGCCTAGAAGCACCCCCTGGACTAAAGGGGACCCTGTCCTTGGCCTCCGTCTTTCTGGGGAGACCATGGAGAAGGAGGGCGCCTTTGGGGTGTAGGGGGGGAAGCTGCCACATCTTTGAAGCATCAGCAAAAGAGCGTCGTGAGCCCTTTTTCTTTTTAAGAGCTTAACACGTGTCCTTGGCGTCTTGCAGAAACTTGACTTTGTTGCATTCTCTCGGGGTGTGATGTACGTGGGGAGTGGAAGGCCACCACCAAGGAAGGCTCTGCCCCCTGGAGGGGCTTCCCTCTGGATAAAGGGGGACAGGGCAGCCCAGCCACCACCGCTTTCCCTGCCCGTTTTGGGGGGGGGGGAGGAAGAGGACTCTGGCCAGGCCTCCCCTCCCCTGGCACTGGCTTGCCTGAGGAGACCAGCGCCAAAGTCTCTCTGGAGTCCGAGTGGGAACCAGAAGAGCCTCGATGGGGCTTGAACTTGATTCAGGGCTTGAGGAATTTTTTGTGACTGTCACCCTTTAAGCTTTTTTGGGTGCCGCCTTGAGCCACAGCCTGGCTAATAATAATAAAGGATCCCTGACCATTAGGTCCAGTTGTGACCGACTCTGGGGTTGTGGCGCTCATCTTGCTTTATTGGCCAAGGGAGCTGGTGTACAGCGGCGCACGGAAATGCCGTTTACCTTCCCGCTGGAGTGGTACCTATTTATCTACTTGACTTTGACATGCTTTTGAACTGCTAGGTTGGCAGGAGCAGGGACCGAGCAACGGGAGCTCACCATATATATAAAAACTATATCTATATATAAATAATATCTATAAATAAAATATCTGTAAATAAAAATATTAAGAAATATATATATTAGCCAGGCTG
>JAXCMG010000020.1:35659766-35683423 GCA_034642415.1 Podarcis siculus | reverse complement strand
GGGCTCTTCCCGGGCGCGGCTGGTGCCTGGAGTGGGAGGGGGCGCGGGAAGGGAGAAGCCTCTGCCCCCCCTCCGTCGCCCCGATCCGCCTCCTCTCTCCCCGGCTCCGCTCGCTCGGCGTCCCGACCCTGGACGGCGCGTCTCGGGGCTTCCCCTTCCCGGGTTCTGCTTTGCAGCTGCAAATTCTCTTCTTTCCCCTCCTCTCCTCTTGCATCCCTTGCATCACCCGACCGCTCCGTGCATTTAAAGAGCCCTCCAGAAATGTTCATTTTCTCCTTCCGTCCTCAAGGTTGCGGTGCCCTGACTTCCAGAGTCCTGGTTTTGGAGTCTGCTGCTGCTGCAGCAAAAGCATGAGCAGGCCGTGGTGCCCCTTGCAGGCTGGCAGGCTTAGGGCAGCTTTTGGGGACCGGGGTCCGGCTCCTCAGATGCAGGAAGAGTTCTCCTCCACCACAAGCAGCTGTAGTGTTTGAGCTGCCTCTTTTAAAGGTCTCAGCCTCTAAAGTCCTTGTAAATTCCTTGAGGCTTGAAGCCTTGGTGTCTGCGGCTTTTGCAAAGGGTTTTCCTCACCTGCTGGGCTCCCACTACATTCAGAATGCAGCCTGGGATTTGTTTGGGGGGCTGTGATAAATCTCAGGTTCTCCTAAACTTCTGTCTGGAGGACTGTTGGGTCTTGCCATTCCCTGAACCAGAGGCCAGTTAAATGGTGCTCTGCTTTGAAACTGAGGTTTCAGTGCTCACACCCCTCTCTCTAATCCCAGATGCAGTGGCCGATTACGGAGTGTGGCGGAGAAGCTCTCCTGCCTTCGGGATAAGCTCTTGCACCATTTCTGGGCTTGGCTGGTCAGGGGGCGGAGAGGCTGAAGCGGCTGCTGAGTGAGGCCACCGATTTTACAACTTCTAAAGTTGTTATCTATGTTCTGTCACCTATGTTCTATCAGCTAGGGAGGTTAGGGCAAATCATTTAGACCAATTAGCTATTAATTGTCAAGAGGATTCTTGACAATTACACAATCTGTATGCAACTTCATTGTCTATCCAGTGTCTGTCAGTGTCCTGCATGATGCCAGGGCCTTGGGCTAGTTTGATGGATGGACTGCAGGCGCTGAATGGGCCTTGGCCATGTCTCTTTGACGGAGAAGCAGTAGACTAGTGGGAGAGTTTGCTTCCTTGCCATTTGTGTCCTGTATGTTTAGTTTCTGCTGAAAGCATCTCTTGTGTCTTTTTTCATAGTGGGGTTGAACCTGGATAAGGGAGAAGGGGGAATCTCCTCATTACTCTGTTTACTTACCTGTTTAGGGAAGCTTTTAATGGTTGATGCATTACTGTATTTTAATATTTTGTTGGAAGCCGCCCAGAGTGGCTGGGGAAGCCCAGCCAGATGGGCGGGGTATAAATAATAAATTATTATTACTACTACTCGTGGAACTCCTCTTGTAGGGGTGACGTATGAATTCAAAGTGTCTGAGGAAGGGAAATTCCCTTGTGCTTTGGAGACTTCAGGTTCCAAATATTGCTAATTGTGTGGCTTGTTTGGTTGCCTCTCTGATGTGGGCCAGGATTGTGTTTTGACTTCTGGTTTTAGCCGTGCATGCTGCCCTCAGTGGACACCCTGGTCCAGAAAGGCACCGCCTCTGTGTCACTCGTTTTTCAAACCCCTCTGATCTTTCCCAGCAATATTGATGCAGCTGAATCCCTGTGAGCTTGCTTGACCCGTAAGTTACTTCTGCTTCTCCTGCCTCAATGAAACCCATTGAGATTCCAGTGTGAGCTGGCCGGCGCATGAATAGACGTGAGCATGAAGAGCATGTGTGAAGACCTGTCTTAAGAGCTTTTGTCGTTTTCACAGGCCAGGCAAGAAAGAAGGAAGCGGCTTCAGAATCCAGTGCCCTCCTGCGTGTTCTTCTCAGACGTTCGCCTTGAAAGGATGAGGGAGCTGGAGGCAACCATTGTTACCTGTCGTCTGGAAATGGCCAGAGATCTGGAGACATAGAGCTCCTCTGCTGGTTGTTTGTTCTCTCTGTGGAACTGGGAATTGGCTCACTGGGGGCTTCCCGACCCTTCCTTGAGCCTCAGAAGATGAACTCTGGCCCTTCCAGCTCTGGAGCTGAGCAGTGACTCTTAGCCTTTGCTCCCAGACTACGAGAGGCATTTGCCCCGGGAGCGTGTCCTCCTCCTCCGGCACCAAAATAGGGTCTTCTGGAACCTCACACTTTGGGCAGCAGGACTCCGTTCACTGGGCTGGAAACCCAAAGACAAGGAAGATGTCTGAGTCACGGGTGAAACGTAAGTACAGCAGAACCATGGAAGGCAGGACTGGTCTGTCTCTCTCTGTGTATTTGGGTGCAGGTAAAAGGCTCAGGGGCTTTGGGGGCAATTTTTCCAAAGCCAATGCCACTTTTAAGGGGCTTCAGAGGTTACTGAAGCCTTCAGCTTGCAGCCATTGGTCTTGGTCTTAGTGGAGGTGCATGGGACAGTCATCTGCCTCCCCCACAAACTCCACTTTAAGGTTTTCTTGCCTAACTAGACTTGGTCAGGGCAAAAGTAACCGCTTCCAGTTTTAGGTTCCAAATGCCTTTACAGCAGAGTCAAGTTTCTCTCGTGGAAACTGTCAATGGTTTCTGGTTGCACTTTGACTAGTGCTTCGCCAGCGCTGTTAACAGCCGGGAACATCCCCAGTCCCAACCTGCTCGCTGGGCACAGTGCTCTTGGAGTGTGGATAAGGAGACCGTTTTCTGGTGGCTTTCTGGAGCTCCTGCTGAGCCAGAAGGAGAAGACTGAGCCCAATGCCAGGCTAAGCGCCAGGGCTCAGGGGCACAGCATCAGCCTGGCGGGGAGGTGGCCCCATGTTCAGTCTGAAAGACCGCATTCCTTCCTACAAACCTTCCCAGATTCCTGGGGGAGGCCCTTCTCCCTCACAGGCCATGCTGGATGAGGCCTTGGGAGACGGCCTTCTCTGTGGCTGCCCCCAGAGAACTATGGAACTCCCTTCTGAGGGAAGCCAGGCTGGCTCGCTCCTTGCTGTCCTTCCCTCGGCAGGTGAAGACTTTTTTTATTATTCCCCCAGGCCTTTAGGAACTGATGGTTTTTGAGGAAAGGGCTGGTGCTGTGATGTTTTTATTGTTGTCTGCGTTTTTAATTGATCCTTTTAGGTTTTTAAAAATCTATTAATCTTTAATTACAGTTTAACGATAGTCTCTTCTGTGATTTTACCTTTTTCTGCTTTATCTGTGTAAGCCACCTGGACTGGGGAGAAGGCAGCATATCAATATTAACCATCCTCCTTGCACCCATTGCCAAGTAGGGCGGGGGGAGAACGCTGCCCAAAACCTGCAGAGCCATTGCTGCCAGTCTGTGTGGGCAATATGGAGCCAGGTGGACCAATGGTCTGACTCTGTATAAGGCAGCTTCCTAGGCAGCCAGAACAGCGATTGAAGGAGGGAGGAGAAAGCAGTAGCTCTGTTTGCAGGAAGAATCTGATATGCCGAGGTGACTCTCGCCTATCAGTTTCCAGCCTGGAGGTTTGATGGGTGAGGATTTCTGAAGGGGCAGTTCAGGTGGGTTTGGACTGAGTTTATGTGGACCAGGGCTGCACCTCCTGACACAAACCACTTCTCCTGGCTGAAATTTCTCCCTGACCCATAGATTGGAAATTGCCTTGACCTGCTACATATAATGCTTGGCTTCCTTCCTGCACAGGCAACTCTTCTGCGATTGCAAAGGGAAGCTTTTTAATGTAGCCTCACTGAAGTTAATGGCTTCAATAAGTCGGCTAATTAACTTTGGGACTCCTGCAAGGATGGCGTCTCGGGGGTGCGCGATTCCTGACTTGCCCCCCCCCCTTTAGACACATAGGCCAATTTTACAGCTGCATGAGATTTCTCTTGCTTATGCATTGCAGAATGCTGCCCACATGGGCTGCTGATGCAGGATTCCCCCCCAAAGCATTCTGCCCCTTTAGTACTTTTTAGCAGTAGAGGAGAGGGAGCCAGCAGCCAAGAGAGCGAGTAAAATATGACAGAAAATAAATTGGCCAGGCTAGCAGAACGATTCGCGTTTCATAATGCTGTCTGGCCAGCCTGCCTGTGTGCTTGTCTTCCCCGTTAATGCAGAGCAAATACGCGTTGAGATCGCTGTGGAGCCGGCACCAAGTCAGGGAACCCTTATTCCGCATGCAGCAGGCGTCGGCCTTCGCATTTTCTACTTAGGAACAGAATAGAATGTGGCAGATTCATGCAGAAGAGCTTCTGCTGTTGTGAAGCTGGTGGGAAAGCAGGATTCGGCCTCCTGGTCGTTGTGGAAGATGGCTGGAGGCTTGAAAGCAGCTGCTGGACTTGCCAGGGTTAGGCGGTCCCTCGGGGCTCCCCATTGCACAGCTGGATGCCTCTGGGCCATCTTGAGAGTCAAAATGCCCTTTGAAAGGGACCTGGGTCTCTCTTGCAGGGGGTGGAGGCAGACAGATCATTCTTGCCTGTGGATTTGACTTTTGGTCGAATGACCAGATGGACGGAAGTACCACATTTTTGCGTGTTTTTGCTGCATTCTGTCTTAAGCCAGTTTAGGCTGAAGGTGGCCAAAATTAGCATGAAAAGATGGAAGGCCTCGTACCCTCATGGTCACAGAGAGCCTTTTAATGAAGTTTGGTTCCTGAGATGCCACATTCTGTGACAGACTTCCATGGCGGACCCCTCCGTGTCCTCCATGGCTCATGTGATAAGTGGCCATGGATGTTTTCCACGTAGCTCCGAAAGGGGTTTGCTTTGTTTAGCCTTTCCTGCGCTGCAGCCGAGATGTGCAGCCTCTGCAGAGCACACAAGAGGCTTCCTGCTCCTGGCTGAGCTTCTTAGCACCCCCGACCTTTTGTTGTTGTTGTTGTTTAGTTGTGTCCGACTCTTCGTGACCCCCTGGACCAGAGCACGCCAGGCACCTCTGTCCTCCAAAACCTCCCGCAGTTTGGTCAAACTCATGCTGGTAACCTCGAAAACACTATCCAACCATCTCGTCCTCTGTCGCCCCCTTCTCCTTGTGCCCTCCATCTTTCCCAGCATCAGTGTCTTCTCCAGGGAGTCTTCTCTTCTCATGAGGACCTTTAGCAATGAATAATCATGCAGCTAATTTCATCTTCTGTGCAGCACGCATCTCCCTCCAGGAGTAACGGGAGCCCCCTTTAAAAGAGGAGAGCGGCTGGGCGCTGTGGAACAAGCAGCGCCTGGGTCAGACGAAAGGTCCCTCTAGGCCAGCCTTCTGGGTTTCCCCCAGATGCTCCCAAGGGGGCAGCCCACAAGTGCAGCCCCATTCCACTTGCTTTGATTCCTATTCAGAGGCCTGTGACAACAGGATCACAACTCCCATCATCCCTGACTCTTGCTGTGGCTGGTGGGGGTTGGAGCCCAGGGCTCTCTCCAGAGAGCCACCGACGGTTCCCTGCCCCTGTGCTGTAAGGGCCAGTGGGCTTCAGGGGGTGATTTGCCCCATCGTCTCCATGCAGCATTTGGCTTCTCAGACACCAGCACCATCTCAGCCCCTGTTTAGTCTGGATTGTTTTATTTGATGTTTTAATGTCTGGTAAACTGCTCTGAGATCCTTTTTTCTTTAAAATCTGTATGGTATAGAAATGAGAAGAAAATTAATCATCACCGTCCTCTCCAACACCCGGGGCCTCTCACCCTTCTCCCAGGGAGCAGGAGTGCTCCTCTTACCAACATCCCATTGTGTTCCTCGTGTGCTGATTAGGAGGCGGCACAGAGAATACTAAGCGGCTTGGCAGTCGCCTCACTGCCCAGGGACTCTCCTGGAGGGCTGCTGTCGTCACGGTCCTCTTGTGAGGCCAAGGAGGCTTGTGGAGAGCTCTCTGCATCCTCTTGAGTGGCCCTCGGAGTGGTCTGTGCCTGGAGCCAAAGGGCTCCTTGACATTGGCATGGCCTGGCAGGCTCTTCCAAGAGCAGAGGAGTCCAGCCATGCGTGCTCTGGGTTTCCCTTCGTGTACTTTCTTCCGCAGACGCACAGGCAACAGGAGAGCTGGGTGGGAGCTGGCGAGGCTGATGGTGAGAGGACCCCAAGGGCTGACGAGAGGAGGTTATGGCGAATTCTCTGTGCTCCGAGTGCCTGGTGGAAGAATTGAGTATTTTCTATGGCTCTCTTAAGTCTTTGCACGGAACACAGGCAAATGAGCACCTAGCTAGGACAGTGGCGTCTCAAGCAGGGTGGCCCCAGGTGCTTAGCGGGGTCTGTGTGCCCTGTGACAGGGCAGTGTTGCTTGGGAAGATGGAGTGAAGCCTCCAAGACCAGGCCAAAGCCGTTCCCCTTTGCTCCTCGCCTCGTTCTGCAGCTTCAGGCTCCAAGACTCAGGCAGCTCAGCAGTTTGTCTGCTGCAGCCTAGCCTGCTCCCAGTTGACCTTGACCACTTTCTGTATTTATTAAAAAAAATACATTCTGGATCTTTCCATGGTGCCTCAATGCATTTATTTATTTTTTATGTCCTGCTTTTCTGTGGTAGGATCAAACTTAAAGAGCCTTAACAATAAAAAAGACACGTCAAAGAAGACAAGTATGGCCCCCGCAGTATAAAGCATAAACATGAAAACCTTGCCCACAGCAAGAGAGGACGGTGTCTTGCGCACATAATAATAAAAGTTATTATTATTATTATTATTATTGTTGTTATTATTTACTTATTTATTTATACCCCGCTCATCTGACTGGGTTTCCCCAGCTACTCTGGGTGGCTCCCAATCAAATGTTTAAAAACAATACATGGTGTTAGGAGATCTCTTGAATCCAAAAGATGCCTTTTAGACCGCAAGGCCAGGCGATAAAGGCAGAAACCTGTTTTCTTTCCAATAACCCACAACTTTGACCCTTCTCCTCTCTCTTTAGTCAGCAGCGTCTCTCTCCAGCAGGAATCATTTCCTAATCCTGCCTGGAGACCCCAAGGCCCTTCTGCCAGCAAGGCAGGAATCATAGCGGGTAGATAGATGTTGCCCTCCCAAACCGGAGAGCTGTGTGCCAGAGACGAGGGTTGGGTTTGGGGGTGCTGTGCTAACCAAGAGGCCACATTTGCACAAATCCAGGTGGAAGTCCATGGCTGGGGAGCTCCGTCAGTGGTGCAGAGGCCTCTTGCTCCCTGAGAGGAAAGAAGGAAGGAGCCAAGATAGTCACTCCTGGCTCTGTAACACAACAGCACCACCAACAGGACTCCTTGAGGTGTGGGCATGGAATGAGCCTGGCAGGAGTACTGACCTCGGAGGAGGGTGCCTGTCTCAACCCCTGGATGGCTGGGGGGGGGCAGTGCTGTAATGGAAATTCTTGTGGACCCTCCTCTCCAGCCTTCGCTTCCTTCTGTCTCTTCTTCAGGGCTGGCCATGACCCTGATGGATGCCACAACAGATAAAGACCCTCTGGTCCACGAGCAAATATTTAGCGCCCTGTGCTACCTGGGAGGAGCGGAGCCGGAGGAGATCTTGAACGCCTGCGAGGAGTACCTGCGGCAGCACGACAAGGTGAGGCAGGGCAGGCCTGGCTGCTTGGTTGGCTCTGGCCAAGTGGCACAGAATCGTCAAGTTGGATGGGGCCCCTGCGATGCCTGTGGCGCATAGAGAAAACCTCTTGGCACATGGAAGCAGGAGAGGGAGGCTGGGTGCGCTTTGGGCTGAGGGGGAGAGAGAGCAGGAGGGACTGAGGTCAACATGAGCCCTTCTCATTGCCAAAATCTTCTCCTCCTTCCCCACCCAATATTGAAGACATCTGGGGTTTTTATCTTTATTTTTGCTGCTGCTTTAAGTGCTAGGAAACCCGCCTTTAGAATCGGGATTCTGGTGCCAGGGAACCTCTGTTGGTTATTGCAGATTAGTTGCGCTGCAGAAGGCGTGCTGGGCAGACCACACATTCAAGAAATGCAGGATAACTTTTGCTAGGTTTTAAAAACAAAAACTCCTTTTACACTAAATTACTTTATATCAATAAGCATGACCCATTCACCAGGGTATTGAGAGAGCTAGGTGCTGCTCTTTATATACTATACCCAACAGCTTCATTACCACAACTTAACAGCACCTGCTGTACTGCTTCACATCTGTAAAACTAGGTAATGTTATTTGCTCTGGCCTTTAAAGAAATTCACATCTTGCGAAACAATAATGAACCTGAATAGTTAAATAAACCATTCAACAACCTCCTGGTGGATTGTGCCCCATATTGAGGGGGGAGGGGAGGCACAAGTGACCTTGGATTTTTGGCCTGGAGTGCAGGGCCGTTCTGGGCAGCCCCTGACCCCCGTCTCCTCCTTCCCCCTTTCCAGCTGGCTTACCCGCACCGCATCATCATCCTGAGGGCCATGGAGGCGGTGGTGAGGAGCAACCTGGCTCAGCTGGACAAGAGCACAGCCAAGATCGTCATCTTCTTGGCCTCCAACGAGATGACCAAGTCGAAGGTACAGGGAGCGCTGCTTCTTCACTTGGGGGCCCGGCTGGAGGGGGCTTTCCCAGGTTGCTGAGATGCCTGCAAGCTGCTCTGGGCACGCAGACCACCACCTTCTGAGGATCTTTGATTTCTCCTCTTGCTCTTGGCAAATAATGATAATTATAAATTTTTATTTATACCCTGCCCTTCCCGGGTTCAGGGCGGCTAACAACAAATTTAAAACACTTAATTGATGCAACAAAAAACAGAAGGAGGTTAAATCCTGCAGGGCCCTGGTCTCATGGGGCAGAGCATTCCACCAGGTTGGAGCCACCACTGAGAAGGCCCTGGCCCTGGTGGAGGATAGTCTGACTTCCTTAGGGCCCAGGACCTCTAAACAATGCTTATTCATGGACCTTAAGGTCCTCTGCGGGGCAGACCAGGAGAGGCGGTCCCGTAAATATGAGGGCCCTAAGCCACAAAGTGCAAATGACCTCTGGCTGCCTTTGAGCCGTGACAGACCCGCCTGTGGGTGCTCCCTGGTCCTCCTGCCCGCCCCATGGGGCACCCGGGCCTGAGGGGGGCAGGCCCATGATGCAGCCGAGGCCTCTTCTTCCCCTTTGCTCCAGGAGATCATCTTTGAGTGGCAGCAGGCGGCCAGCAATGTCCTGGTGGCGGTTGGCAGGCGCTTCATCAACAAGGTGATGGAGGAGGTGCTGACCAAGTTCCAGCCTGGCATCGTGCCCCATTACTTCATTGTGCAGACGTTCGCCAACCTCTCCATGACCAACGGTCAGTGGTTCTCTCCTCCCCCCAAATCCCTAGTAGTTCTCTCCCCCTGGAGAGGGGAGGGGCCAGGACATGAGTGGGTGGTCTGGAACCACGGTGTGGCTAGGAGACCACAGGTGTCCTCTGGGTCCAAAGACCAGGTGCAGGGGGCCCCCTCTGCCCCACCACCAGCTCCCCATAGGTTATCCAGGCCGACGCTCTCTGAGTTCGAGTTCCCCAAAGGACTTGGTTTCACCCAGCTTCCCTCCCTCTCCTCCCTGCCAGTGTTTGGGATGGTGCCCTTCCTGAACTCCATTCTGGGGACGATGCTGCCCATGCTGGGGATGGCCAAGCAGGACAACATGAGGACCGTCTTCTGCTACGGTAAGGCGGCCAGGGTTCTCCCCCCCCCCCCGCTTGCAGGAGCTGTGGCTCGCAGGTCATCTTCTGGGAGGGGGGCAGGCAGGCTCAGCGGTTGGGCAGAAAGGAATCTCAGGCCAAACAATGGAATATGCTCAAGTTGTGTGTGTTCTCCTTCTCTCTGTGAAGAGCATTTATCCTTAAGAATAATGGCATCTTCTAAATGCCCCACATTAGCTGTGGCGTTAAATGGCACTCAGTCTCCAGCCATTCCAAAGTTGATCAGTGAGGCTTCTTGCTAACGATGAATATAGGGCCACTCTGGCCATCCATGCCTGAGGGAGTTGGCATCAAACCCAGAAAGCTCCTTGCCTCTAACTGTCTCCTGCAATCCGAACTCTGCTCCTGGCCATTCTCTTGCAGATTTCTTGCCTGTGTCCATATTAACAGGGCACGGCAAGTCCCTGGAGGGCTGTGGGTCAAGTCACTGAATGTCCAGGAGCCAATTTTTATTTTATTTAGGATTCTTGGACAGGAAGTGGGATAAATAGGCCCCGCGTTCCATCAGGTAGGGAAGGCATTGTGGCTCCAGTTTCCCCGGCTGAATTAGTGGTGTTCTTCATGTTCTGGACTGCGATGGCCACATTGGGCTCATCGCAAAGCCATGGCTGTTGCCCAAGAACATGCTTGCCTGTGCGTCTCTGTCTTCTGATTAGTGCAAAACTGCCAGAGAATGTGTTGGTGGGACCGCATTTACTACTAATCACTGTTGGACTCTCTCTTTAAAATCACTAATTGAAGGTGGGGAAAATGTTTGTCCTCTTCCCCTCTTAATGTTTTGACCTTTGAATGCAGGGGTCGGCAAGGCTTAGCGGGCAGGGGCCGGATCACTCCCGCAGAGATCCTCCATGGGCCGGGCCGGCGCAGCGTGATGCCAGAAATTGCTTCTGTGCATGCCCAGATGCTGGAAATTGTGCCGGTGCAGAAGCAATTTTCGGTGTCTGGGCATGCACAGAAGTGATTTCCGGAGTCGCGGAAGACAGTCCCCGTGCTGCGCTGGTTTAGCACAGCGCGTGATGACTCGCTGAATGGGCAGCTCAGTTCAGGGGCGGCTCTTGGGCCAGTTAAACAGCCTCTATTGGGCTGCTTCTGGCCCCTGGGCCTTAGGTTGCCGACCCCTGCTTGAATGCATCATGACAAGAACATTTGCACCCATTAACCATACCCATGACTGGCTTCTTAAAAGTCAGGTTTCCAGCTTTGAGTGCTTAGCCTGTTTATTGTGGTATTAATTCTCACTGATCTCCTTTACATGTACATTTTGTATGTTTGAGTTTGTGTTAAAAATTATCCACACTTAGCTTTTGCCCTGCTCCTTCCAGGCATGGGTCCACATTCTAAAGCGCTGTGTCTGAGTGTAGAATTTTTTTTGCCCCAGAGCTTTCCCCGTGAAAACCTGCTCTTTAGTGCTCAATCAGAGCAAACACCAGGTTTTTCCCAGATTGCCATTTGCTCCGATTGAGCTTTAAAGAGCAGGCTTGCGTGGAGAAATCTCCAGAGCCCACAAAAGGTGCCTGGACACGGAGCTTTGAAGCGCAGGCTGTGCCTGGAAAGAGTTGAGGAAAGGGGAGGTGCAGAGAAGCCCCAAACCTCTGTAGAATATGTTGGGTGGGAAGGCTGTGCTCAGGACTCCTTGGGACAATTTTTGGAGAAGCTTTTCTTCCTGCTGAGGTCCAGGAATCCTGAGCCGGCCTTCACATCAAACAGATCCTACACAAGGCGACTAGTCGCAAGGGGCTCTTTCTGGTCTGGGTGATCCAGAGGAGGGCGAAGGGTCTCCTGCCCACCCCTCAAACAAAGAGTCTTGAGGGTGGGGCCTGCAGGGGGTGGGCGCTGTGCATGTTGAACTGGCAGACAAGGGGCCTAGATCTTGATACGGCTGCTGTGCTCTGTCCCTCAGGGAAACTAAAGGGCAGTTGGTAGTTTTGAGCATCATAAGAGCCTGCTTGCTGGATCAGGCTGGGGGGTTGGCTGTGCACCCCAGGGCTCAGCCAAGGGGCCATTATGGGAACCCCGCAAGCAGCACAGGAGCTCCACAACCTCCTTCCCTCACTTGGGTGCCCCAGGGACTGCTGCTTCTGAACCCGGCGGCATCTCATGGCCGGGAGACCAATTTGTGGAGGATAAAAGCAAATTCCTGTTTTAAAGCCATCCAGATGTGCAGAGGGACAACTTGGGGGGGCTGTGTGGAGCCACTGCTGGCATGAAATGTGTTCCGTAGCTTTGCAGAACTTCAGCGAGAGCATCCAGGAGTACATGGCGAATCTGGACCAGGCGCCGGACCCGACGGTGAGGCGCGACACCTTCTCCAACGACATCTTCAGTGCTTACGAAGTCCTTTTCAACAACTGGCTGCAGACCCGGGAAACAAAGGTGGGGCGAGATGTTGAGCTGGGGGTCGGGGTCCCTGGGGAGAGGAGAGCCTTTCCCTCCCCCCTGCCTGCTGCTCCGAACAAATCTCTCTCACTGGGCTCTCCTTTTTGGCCCTGTGACTCCTCCACCCACGAGGGCCGGTGTGTCGCAGTTGCCTTCATTTATAGACCTGCCTTTCCATAGATGACGCTGGAGGTGGCTGACGTCAGCTGGCTCCCAGTCTCTCCCTTGTGCACACACCTTGCTCTGTATGTCCTGCAGAGTAAATCGCCCTTCCAGGGTGAGATGCAGCCCTGCGTCTCTCTCCTTGCCCCTTTAGAGTACAGTTATACCTCGGGTTGAAGTAGCTTGGGGTTAAGCATTTTTGGGTTGTGCTCCTCGGCGACCCAGAAGTAACGGAGCGCGTTACTTCCAGGTATCGCCACTCGCGCATGCGCAGACGCTCAAAATGACATCATGCGCGGAAGCGGCGAATCATGACCTGTGCAGACACGGGTTGCGTTTGCTTCAGGATGCGAACGGGGCTCCGGAACGGATCCCGTTCGCAACCAGAGGTACCACTGTACTGGATAAGGAGCAAACAAGGCAGAAGGATGAAGTCCTTGATGGGGCCTGGAAGAGCCAGGGACTGTGGACTGGGAGGAACGGGGCATGGGAAGGGAGAGCTTTTGAAATTATCAGGATCTCAGGTAAACCTGGTTCTCTTTGCTGGGGTGGCTTGTTTGGGAGCAATGCTATGACTCCTGTGAGGGCCCAGTAGTTCGCTTTGAAGGCACCATTTAAAAAGGGAGTTGAGTCCGTGTTCTCAGGGTGGTCCCAGTCCCCATCTCCCGCGATGCCCATTTCCAGTATGGAGGCCGCTCCCTTCTGCCCTCTGTTGATGGCAGAGGCCCACTGAGGTCTCCATCCCCAGCCTTCCTGGCTGCAGCAGCAGCAGAGCCGGGTTCAAAGGGCTCTCTCTGGCCAGGATGGGCGGCTCTTGGTGGGCTCTTAGAAGGCCAGTGGCCCTTATATATGAAAGAACATTGTGAACACCTGAAAACGTTTGTGGCTTTGAATTGAAATGTTTTGTAATGGGAATATAAGGGACTGATTTACATTTAATGAGTGGAAATACAAAAATAAGAGAGAAGGTAAAAAGGTGGTTATGGAAATGCTAAGAACAAAGTAAATATGTACGTAAGTCAGAGAGAGCTTAGATAGAGTGATGTTTGAGTTTATTGAATTATGTATGGAAACTGTGATTATGATAAAATTGAAAATGCAATTTTCTCTTTGCAGCTTCGACTGGCTGTTGTGGAGGCGCTTGGCCCCATGAGCCACCTGCTGCCCAGTGAGAAGCTGGAGGAGCAGCTCCCTCGCCTCATCCCGGGGATCCTGGCCCTCTACAGGAAGCCAGCAGAGGCCTACTATGTGTCCAAGGTAGGCAGGAAGAGGGGTGCTGGGGAGAGAGGACGGGGTTTTGCGGTCCCCTGTCCTTGGGCTTTGCTGCCAAAGCTCGCCAGTCCTTTAGGCTTCAGCCCTTGCCTTCCCAAGACTTTGAGAGGCCAAGCTGCCAAGCACCCCACTTTCCCAGAGCCCGTCTGGTTTGTGGGCTGGACAGTCCTGCCAAGGCAGGATGCAGAGAAGGAGCTACTCTCCCTTTGGTCTGCAGGTGTGTGTGGGGGGGCTCATCTGGGTGTGGGGCTGGGAAAGGGCTCTTCTCCCCTGCTGCTTCCCCAGAGGGTGAGGCTGCTAACCTGGGGCTGCGCTGTGTCTCTCCTGCCCTGTGTCCTCCGAGCAGAGCTTGTGCCAGATCCTCGAGGCAGCAGTCAACATCGGCAGCCGCACGCTGGACACGCAGCTGGAAGCCCTGCTCAATGCCCTGCAGCTCCAGGTGGGGAAAGGGGGCCGGGGGATGACGACGACCCTTTAAATTCTGCCTCTCCAGCCTAGGCAGGGGCCCTCCAAGCGCTTTGGACCACCCTTCCCAGCAGCCCAAGATGGCGCACTGGCTTGCTGCTGCTGGAGTATAATAATAATAATAATAATAATTAATAATAATAATAATAATTTTTTTTAAAAAAAATAGGGCATTCCCAAAACAAAGGAAGGATTAGACTCTGATTAATAAAATACACATGAGGCTTGAACCAGCAAGACACTGGGAGGAGTGCGTAGTATAATAATAATCCTCTCCACCCCTCGGCCCAGGTCGTTTTATTCACAAAAGAACTTTTTACACAATGTTCGTAAGACCCAATCAGATTTCCTCTGAGCATTTCAAAAACCCCACATGGGACAAAGTCAGATCAGAAGCAATTCTTTTAACTACAGAGACTACTCTGAGCATGCCTAGTAGTCCAGAGTAAATAAAATAGGAAGCAATGCTTTTAGGAAACCCTGAGGTCATAAACAGGAGAGGCAGGATGGCAGTATTTGCCATCTCCTTCCTGGCCCTTAAGATCTATCTAAAGATTAAACTACATCAAAGCTAACTATCATCTTGATGACCCAGGATGCCTGATGAAGCAACTGGCCTGTGTTTCAGAATGCTTCTACGTGCCTGTCAGGCAGAGAAATAGGACAGACATGCAGAGGCTTATGGGATTTGATCAGAAATTATTGTCAATGAATCAAACCCAGTCAAGGCGACACTTTCATAGCGGACACAATGCATATTTTATAATTCCTCATAGTAATCCCACCTGACCCCCACACTCTGGATATCTGCACCCCTACAATAAATGTAGTAAAATGGTTGTCCCCCCTGTTCCTGCCTCACTGGCCTTTTCTCCTCCTCCCTCGAGCAGATCTGCTCCCCTCTGGACTCCTCCATGCCAGTCCAACTGAAGAATCACAATGAGGTCCTTCGCTGCTTCACGGTGCTTGGTAAGAGCCCAGGGATATCTCCCCCCCCTCTCTCTCTGGATAACCACTGTGAGTTGGTTGTGGCTGCTGCTGATTGTGGAGCTGAGTTTCCTGATAATTTTTTTATATATATAAAAGAAGCAACCATCTTACTAGTCCTCAAGGACCTGGGCAGAGTGTGGTGAAATGCTTGGAGGAGGGGGTGGGTGGGCAGGGCTTTCAGGGCGCAGAGGGTGGGACTTCAGGACCTTGTGTTGCTTTTTGCAAGCGCTCCATCTGTTGTAAGTCAAAGTCCCGCTTTTAATTTTGCTAATCTTGGAGAGGAGCAGACTTCTGCCCTTCCAGTTATGGAGGAGCTTTTTCCTCGCCTGTTCTCCAACGTGCAGAGCTTGCACAGCCGCTGCCTGTTTGGGGGCAATGTGCGCCTGGAAGGCTTGTGGCCCTGGGAGAATGGTCTGCCCTTGGAGAAGGAATGCCCCTTCCAGCTGTGTCTTGTGGGCACCTGATGGGTCCGTCCTCCAGGGCAAATATGTAGGGCTGGGTGTCCTGCGTCACGAGTCCTTGAGCAGGAGGGCATTGCCCGCTGCAGGTTCCGCAGTTCCTGGCGACAGTGCAGAGTTGGAACTTCTGGGTGTGGGGGGTGGCATGTTGAGCAATAGGAGCCCATGTGCATGTGACTTAGAATGAAATTCAGCACTTCCTTTTTGGCACTCAGGGTTGCAAAGGTTGGCTGCCCTGCTGCTGTGCCGCCTCTGGCCCTGCTGTGTTTTGCCCCCTTCCCAATTTGGGGTTCCTGCAGTGCCATAAATCACAGGGCTCTCTAGCCGTCGCTCTTCAAGGAGCTGTTTCTGGCAGGGACACGGACTTCTGGCCACGTTTGTCCGTTGTTGAAGTGCAACTTCTTTTCTTTTCGCCCTCCATTTCGCACTTCTGTTGTGCAAGAGCTCTTCCTCTTTCTCTCTCCACCTCCCCACGTCTCTTGAGTAATCTTTGGGCAAGCCTGTATTTCCTTAGAGCCCTGCCGCTATCTCTTTTTATGAAGCACAGAGGGCCTTGCTGCAGTCCCAGCACATCAGTACGGCTGAAGGAGGCCGTCATGAGACCATTTTGTCTTAAAAAATCCTGACTGGACCCAAAAGATTAGAACAACTATCTCCCATTTTCCAATCCCCTCTTTTGGGACGAGGTGCCTGAAGTGTCTGGGGGCAGCCTGAAACGGGGTCTCGTTTCATTTAAGCTTTTGAGCCAGGGTTTGGCACAGGAGCAGCTTTGATGGATAACCCGTGTCGGAACAGGGAGGAGGGGGCCCATGTGCATTCTCTTGGCGTTGGCTTTTGGTCGTGGTGTTTTGTGGGATCAGCTCTGGAGCAAAACTCTGGCTCCTCTCCTTTCAGAACAGGGGGGCTGGCGGATTTCTGCTTCAGTGTTTTGAGCTGAGGGGTCTTCAAGTTCCCAGCTGGAAAAGGTTCAGAAAAGAGCCACAACATGTTGAAGGCCATGGAGCACATTTCTCAGTGCAGCGGGGCAGAGCCTTTTCTGTGGTGGCTCCTTGAATGAGTGGAACGCCCTCACAAGCGAGAGCCTCTGGCACTGACACCGCAAACTTCAGTGTCAACCTAATACCTCATTTGCTCAGGCTTTTTGATTTATGGTATGTTTAGTTGGTGGAATGCTTTTATTCCTCTTAGTTGTATTGTCCACATTACAACATAGTTGTAACTTTGCATTTCTTTATAAACGGCCTTGGAATCTTTTTTCATTTTGGCTTGATCGGCAGCATATAACATTCAACCAACAAATCCTTAAGTCCTTCTCTCCCGCTGCCTGACCTGGTCATCAAATGGTTTTGTGACACGTGTCCATTTTGGCTCCTTCGTTGCTGCGCAGGACCCCCCTGGTTCCTGGATTGGTGCAGGGATTGGCCTGGCCTAAGGCTGAGGAGGCTGCCCTGTGACTCCAGATCCTGGGTTGGAGCCCTTTGTGTGCCCGCCTGGAAGGCTGCCCTGGTTGTCCGGCCACAGCTGGCAGTGGCTGAGTGCTTGGTGTTAAGGTTTTAGACTTATTATAAGTTTAGGTTAAGTCTGCTGCAACTGGATTTCTTATAGACTGGGCCAATCCTGAAGGTACTGGATTTGTGACCATGGTGCTCATTTGCCTTCAGTAGCAGCAAAGTTCTGCTGGATGAAATGCAATTCCCTGATTTTACAACAAATTAGAAACACTTTATATTTCACATTTCACAGTTTAAACTCCAAATCAAAACTACTGTAGATTCTGGCGTATTAGGCGGCTGGGCGTATTAGACGACCCCCCAAATTGGCAGCTGCAATTTGGGGGTTCATCTTATAAGCCCAGTTGCGTAATACGCTGGGCAGCTCCGTGCTGGGAGAAAGCCGCCTGGAGTGGAGCGGAGCCCGCCGCCCCTGCTGCTGCTTCAGAGCCGCCGCAGCAGTGGGGGGGGGGGGCAGATACCCAGCGTATAAGATGACCCTCGACCTTTTAACCTCTTTTCTGGGGTTAAAAAGTCGTCTTATACGCTGGAATTTACAGTATACCCCGAAAGACTTTACAACGTGGGACACTCACCCAAAGGAAACACGGCTCAGCAAATGACCTGCTATAAAACCATTAAAGACATATTCGGGCCTCATCAAGGCCCCGTCAACCACCTGCTCCTTTAAGATAGGACTACAGCTTATTTTACCGCTGTTAGTAGGGAAATATAAACGCCCCCTTTCAGCACAAAGAGATGCATTTAAACAACAAACTAGCATACAATTAAATGGGAAAATAAAGAAAAGGCAAGCCTCCCCCTTCCTCATAGTCTATCCAGCCTGGAGCCCAGCTTAAGGAATGGTCACCAGTCCAGTACTGAGGACAGTCCTCTTCCTCGCACGACGGTGACGATCCTGGTCTGGACTTTTCCCTCTTGCAGCCTCTTCCTTCCCGGACCGCTTGCTGGGATTTCTGCTTCCAAAGTTGGAGTCGGGCAACGAGCGGACGCGAGTGGGAACCCTCACCATCCTGCGCCAGATCATCAACAGTGCCTGTGAGTGGCGGAGGGGAGGGGGCTGCCTTTCCCAGGCTCCCCAGAGGAGCAGCAGCAGCTGTGGCCAGGTGCCCCCCTGCACTTCCTCAGGGGCCCTTGCAAGCTGAGCGCCCCCCGCCCAGTCCTTGGGAGCCCCCAAGCTCCTAGGCCAGGGACTTGGCCTCAGCCCCCCTGCGGCCATTTACACTGCTGCACTTGGGTCCCCATGGTTGCTGTGTGGCTCATCCTGCGTCCGGTTTGGGCAAGGGTGGGTGAGCTTTGAGTTGGCTGCCTCTCACCTTCTTTGAGTCCCCACCTTTTTTTGGCCATGCCCCACCTAAGCATCTCTAAAATCCTGACCCCCCTTCCCCTGTGACATATAATTCTTCTTATTCAGAAAGTGAACTCCTGTTCACATGGAGGAAGCCTAAAGGGCCATTCACTGTTAAGAACTCATTCTCGAATTGCTCCCCCTTAAGAATCAAATTGCCCCCCTGTGGGGAACCCCAGGTCTAGACCCTGTTTGTCCTCCTTGCTGTGACTCTTCAGGGTCGTTCTGTTGGCTTGTCTGAAAAGGTCTGGGGCAGGAAGTGCAACTCTGCAGCAGTCTTTCCTGGTCCCTTTTTGAAAGAGAAAGGTGCGAGGTCTCGCCAGAGGCAGGCTTGGGGGCTGCGCAGCAGGCAGTGCCAATTCAGAATGAGCAATCCAGGACTGCAAAGGGAGGGTGTTGTGGGGGCATCTCCAGCAGAAGCAGATTATCCCCCTCCTCGGTTCAGCCAGGCTCACGGCTCTGGCTGCTCCTGGGCTCTTGCTAGGACAGCCCGCTCTGATGCCGGGACAGAGAAGCAGCTGGGTGTCTCCTCATGAGAAGCGCTGTGTTGCCTGGCTGCTGGCCAGCACTGCCCAAATAGCCTCTGTGGCCTCGGCCACACTCCTTTCCTCCATGGGTGGCAGTCTTCAGAGCTCCGGGTTGGGGGGCAGTTGGGGGTCCCACGCTGCACTCCCTGGTCGAAGGAGCATGGAGGGCTGGATGTGGGGCTGGGGTGGCGGTGGTGCAGGGCTGCCTTGCACCTGCATGGAGCTTTGGCCGGCTAAACGGCCCTTTCTGCTTGTCCTTCCTCTGCCCAGCCTCTCAGATGGAGATTAAGAAGCCCTTCATCCTTTCTTCCATGAAGCTGCCCTTGCAGGACAACAGCAATAAGGTGAGTGGAGGGACAGAAAGAGGCAGCTCCCCTCCCCTCCAGGCCTGCTGTGCTAACTTCCAGCCGGGCTCAGTGCACACCAGAAGCTTCTTGCAAGCATTTATATGCCTCCCTCAAGCCCTCTCTGCTCTGCAAGGTTCCTCTGGGTAGTCCTTTATGCTGGAGGGCCAGAGGGGACAGTGGCGCCCCTGTGCCCAGCTTGTGGTTTCCACTTAGAGATGGGGTGCGGGGAGTTGCTCCTCCTGCCTAAGGCGCCCTGTGGGGCAGGAGTTTGCCCAGCCCAGTGCAGCTGCTGCCCCTGGCGACAGTCTGGATCTTGCAGAGGACATGGCCAGGCCAAGCCCCTCATCCATGGCAGGGCTGAACGTGGCTCCCCTTTCTGGGCAGGGGGCCTGGAGCTGCTGCCTAGGCCTGTATTTCATGTAGGAAATTCCTCATCCCACTCAGGGCAGCTGCCCTGAAAGGTTGCAGTTAAAGTCAGGCCAAGGAGGCCGGAATTGTGCAACCTGATGTTTTGAAAGGCCTTTCCGTGGTGCTGGGGGAGCACTCCCAGGGCAGCAAGAGCCCCCTCCCTGCTCTCTGTAGCGTTCCCAAAGCAAGGAAGGATTGGACTCTGATTAATAAAAATACACAGGAGGCTTGACCAGCAAGACTCTGGGAGGGGTGCGCATAATAGTTCCTCTCCACCCCTCAGCCCAGGTCGTTTTATTCACAAAAGAACTTTTTACACAGTGTTCATAAGAACCAATCAGATTTCCTCTGAGCATTTCAAAAAACCCCACGTGGGGACAAAGTTAAAAGTTAAAACTACAAAGAGCTAATTTGAGCATGCAGAGTAATTAAAATAGGGAGCAAGGAGGAATGCTTTTAGGAAACTCCGGAGGTCATAAACAAGCAGTAAACATGAGAGGAAGGATGGGTAATATTCCTGGCCCTTAAGATCTATCTAAAGATTAACAAACTACATTAAAGTAACCTACTATCTTTATGTACTGAGGATGCCTGATGAAGCAACTGGCCTGTGTTTCAGAATGCTTATATGTGCCTGTCAGGCATAGAGAAATGGGCAGTAGAGGAAAAATGGCAGAGATGGAGAGGCTTGTGGGATTTGATCAGAAATTATTGTCAATGAATCAAACCCAGTCAACGCAATGCTGTCATCGCGGACACAATGGCTTGATGCATATTTTATAATTCCTCATAGTAATCCCATCTGATCACTACGCTCTCCTCTGGGGACCTGTGTGCAGGGCAGTCCTGTGCAGCCCCCTCTCTTGAAGTCTTGGGGGGGCAAGAAGGGGGGGAGGGGTCCCAAGGGCAGCCCAGCCAACTGGCAACTCCCCGGATGTTTTCCCGCAGGTGAAGCGGGCCGTGGTGCAACTGATCAGCGCCATGGCCCACCACGGGTACCTGGAGCAGCCAGGTGGAGAAGCCCTGATTGAGTTCCTCGTCCGGCAGTGTGCCCTCCCCGGGGACCAGGTGAGGCTCTTGCAGAGGAGCAGCAGGGCCCAGGCAGGCAGCCTCAAAGCCAGGCCTCGCCACAACTCAAAATCTGTGGAACAAGTGGTGGGGCTGACCCTTGGGAGCCATTTGTGGGTATCTCCTCCGGGTCCAAGGCAGTTTCTCCGGTTCAGTTCCCTTGACCTGGCCCTGGGAATTCCAGGCCCCCACAGGCCTCAGGGTGGGTCCCCAATCTTCCCACCTGGGTTGATGGGGTGCCGAGGGTCTCAGCGAGGGTTTGTGGGACCCACCTGCCATTCCCGTGTCCACGGTGGCTTCACTTTTTAAGGCCTTGTGAGAAGCGAAGTGGGTTGGGGGGCGGGTTTTGGGCTCCCTACCTATGTAACTTTGATTCTGTCCAGCCCCCCCAGCTCCCGCGGAGACATTCCCTGGAAACGGAGGACTTGACGGACGGCCACGTCCGGGACATCAGTGTGAACACGCTTTTCCTCATCAGCACCACGGTCGACAGGATGGCCGACGTGAGTCTCCCTACGGAAAGGGCCTGACATGGCTGCTTCCCGGGTTGCAGATCAAGGATTTCTGCCGGGCTCCACCAAGTGGTGCCAAACATCTAGCAAAGGCTGATCACGCAGAGGCCTCTTTAAAACCAGCTGCAGAATGGCCGCCCCATCCTGGGCTCTTGCACGGGGCAGCTATGACCAACCTACGCTCCCTGCAGTGTGTGTGGTACAGTCTGTTGCCTGACCTGCAAAGTGTCCCAGGGATTTGCGGGCCTCCCCTTGGCTCCTGGTGGGCTGCTTCAAAAGGAGTGCAGAGAGCTTCCAAAGCAGTTTGGAGCCTGGGAAGAGCACCAGGCGCTGAGCTGCGTGTGGGTCTTGCTTTGGGCCCCTGGACGCTGCGCCAGCGGATAATGCCTTGCTTGGAATGCTCTGGCTAGGGCCAGATTTTGAGGCACGGCTGCGCTGGGGAGGTGGGGAGCCTCCTGCATCACCTGGCTTTGCCTGCCTGCTCCAGGGAGCACCTCCTGTTCTGCCTGGCCAAGGCCTGCTCCTCCCTTTCCCCTTGCAGGTCCTCTGGCCGTACCTCCTGGAGTTTGTGATCCCCATCCACTTGAGCAACGCCCTGACCCCGCTCTGCAAGAGCCTCATCTTCCTGGCTGCGCAGAGGCAAGAGAAGGATGAGCCTGACTTCCAGCTCCTCTACGAAGCCGGGGGTTGGTATCCCGTTGCTCCGAGGCCGGCTGGGTGCGCCCTTGCCGGGAGCGCTGGCTCTTTGCTGAAATCTCCGCATTCATGAAGTCAGCTTGCGCAAGTGGAAGGCAGACGCTGCCTGATTCGGGCAGCTGTTGGAAATGCTGTTCTTCCGCAAACTATTGTATTTTTTGCTCTATAAGACTCACTTTTTCCCTCCTAAAAAGTAAGGGGAAATGTGTGTGCGTCTTATGGAGCAAATGCAGGCTGCGCAGCTATCCCAGAAGCCAGAACAGCAAGAGGGATTGCTGCTTTCACTGCACAGCGATCCCTCTTGCTGTTCTGGCTTCTGAGATTCAGAATATTTTTTTTTCTTGTTTTCCTCCTCCAAAAACTAGGAGCGTCTTGTGGTCTGGTGCGTCTTATAGAGTGGAAAATACGGTGCCTTTCTGAGGGTGGGGCTGCAGAGGGCCTCCTGGGGGTGGGGGCTGCAGCTTGAGTCCTGCACAGACCGGCTCTGATTTCTGAAGCATCTGTGCAGGCCAGGCCCTGGGACCCGAACTCTTCCCTGCAAGGAGCCTGGCGGAGACCTTGGGGTTTTGCTCGAGGCTCTTCTGCCCCTTGCAGGGCTGTTGTGCTCCAAATGCAGATGATCTTTCTGCCCCCCACACCTGCTTTCTCCCACAGTGCGTGGACACAGGAGGTCTTGCCTTACTGTTCATTCCCCTCTTTATTTTCAGCAATGCTCCCGACCCCTCATGCTCTCCTGGCAAGGCTTCTGGTAAGTGTGAGGAGCCAGTCTGATCCACGGGTGAGAACGCCTGTGGAGCCACATCAGGTAGTGCATTGGCAACCCCGGCAGAGATGCCCCCGTGCCCTGGAGAACGGCTCTCCCCTCTCCAGTCCAGGCGCTCTCTCCCTGGGCCCAGCCACCCCTCCAGTTAGGCACGTGGCGCAAGTCTTCTCTGCAGGCAGTTTCTCCTCCTAGAGCAGAACCTGCCTCACTGGGGCTCCTGAGCTGCAAGGGGGCTCCTGCCCACACAATTGGCCTAGGAAAGGCTGGTGGCACCCAGCTTCCTGCAGCAAGCCCAAGAGCACCCCTGCGGGATCAGGCCCAGGGGGGCCCATCCCTCTCACCGTCCTGCTCTCTCAGTGGCCAGCCAGACACCCATAAATTATTACATTTTGCAGTCCTCAGTCCAGAAGCTGTTCTTTCCCCAGGCCGGGTCCTCTGCTGTTGCAGCTGCCCGGATCTCTAGTGAAAACAGGATTTAGACCAGGGGCCAGCAAGGTTTACTTCGCCTGGGCCGGTTCACTCCAGCAGACATTCCTTTGTGGGCTGGATTGTGTGTGTGTGTGGGCGCAGACAGCAGTGATTTTCGGCGTCTGCATCTGCGCAGACACAATTTTTGGCTCCGTGTTGGGCCGGTTTGGCGCAGCGCACGGGGACTTGCTGAGCAGGCGCTCGTGGGCTGCTTGTGGCCCATGGGCCTTAGGTTGCCGACCCCTGATTTAGACTCATAGGTCTAGTCCAAACTCCTGCCATGCGGGAATCACAGCTGAAGCATCCCTGAGAGGTGGTCCTTTGCTGTCTCCCGCTGACCAGCCCCCTCTTGCCCCAGGGAGAGCCCGGGTGCTGCTCTCAGCCAAAGGCTGTGCTGGAAGCTCCCCCCTCCACAACTTGAAAGGGCTTTCTGTCTGTGGCTCTGGCGTGTGGCTCCAGGAAGGCCCCCTTGCAACCCCCCCCCCTTGAGAGCCAGTGTGGTGTAGTGGTTAAGAGCGGTAGTCTCGTAATCTCTCAGACCCACTCACCTCACAGAGTGTTTGTTGTGGGGGAGGAAGGGAAAGGAGATTGTTAGCCGCTTTGAGACTCCTGAAGGGGAGTGAAAGGCGGGATATCAAATCCAAACTCCTCTTCTTCTTCTTCTTCTTCTTCTTCTTCTTCTTCTTCTTCTTCTTCTTCTTCTT
>JAXCMG010000020.1:35622954-35659756 GCA_034642415.1 Podarcis siculus | reverse complement strand
TTCTTCTTCTTCTTCTTCTTCTTCTTCTCTTCTCCCTCCCAGGTCGTGTCTTCCCAGCCTTATGTGGGGGAGGGCCGTGCTGCCGCCGTCCTTCGCCTCCTGAACGTGCTCCACCTCAGCGTCCACAAGGCTCTGGGGCCGCTGTGGGGCAAGCAGATCCCCAAGTTGGTGGAACACCTGGAAGGTAAAGGTGTGGAGGCGGCCACAGAGCACCTCTGCCTCTCTCAGGAAGGGACCCCCCAGCCCTTGACTCTTCTCCCACCCCTTTTTCACCGGGGGGGCACCTCCACACAGAGTGGGAGCCTGGCCCCGAATGCAGAGCAGTCCCCTGAGGCTACAGTGTCCACAGGATCCTTCCAGGGAATCTGTGGTGGTAGAAGCAGTCGCTCTATTGGGGGTGCGCCAGTTGTTCAAATATGGCAGGTGTTGGGTCTGCCATTTCCGTGTCAGGAGCCTGAACTGCATAGCTTTGGGGGGGGGCCGTGGAGGAAGACTCCCCCTTGGATGTGAAGAGAAGCCAGTCCCAGCCAGGAGGGGACAGAGTATTGAGCTTGGTGGGTCCTCAGGTATCCTGATACAAAGCAGGAATCCTTGTGCAAATCCCCTCTCCTCTGTCTTCCAGCAAATACGAAGACTTCTCTGTCCCAGAAGGAATGGGAAGACCAGCTGCTCAAGGTGAGCCAGTCTCCTCCATCCTCCTCTGAGCGAGGGGCCCCTCGGAGCGGAGCATCAATCCTTTCAATATATGCACTTTTCAAATTTATGCATTTCACTAATTTTACAATCCATTTAATTTTCCAAAATTTGACTCCCTTCCCCCTCTTTCTGCTGTTCATTAAATTTAGTTTTTAATATCTTCTGCAGACCCAAATTCATTTAACTTGCTCCTTTATTATCTTCCATAAATATATACTCTTATAAAACTGCAGGTTATTGCAGTAATCCTGCTAATGTTTTTATCTATTGAATATTTACAGATAAATTGTAAACAGATAAAAACAGACAGAGCTGAGCATCACTCTTGATGGTCCACTGGGAGGTTTGCTGATGCCACTGTTCAGATGCCTCGCTGCCTCCCTTGTCCCCCGAACTCCAGCCTCTTAACCATGGCTCTGTGACAGTGACGGGGTCCTTGGCTTCCTGGAGAGCAACATGCCCACCTTGCTGCTCCTTGCGCACCTGAGCAGCGCAATCTGATGCTCCCTCAGCTGTGGTGTAGTGGTTAGAGTGGTGGACTCGTAATCTGGGGAACCGGGTTCGCGTCCCCGCTCCTCCACCTGCAGCTGCCGGGTGACCTTGGGCCAGTCACACTTCTCTGAAGTCTCTCAGCCCCACTCACCTCACAGAGTGTTTGTTGTGGGGCAGGAAGGGAAAGGAGAATGTGAGCCGCTTTGAGACTCCTTAAAGGGAGTGAAAGGCGGGATATCAAATCCAAACTCTTCTTCTGTCTGGGTGCCTCCCCCCTGCCCAGTCTAGGGGGCTCAGGTGATACACGCCTGTGGTTCTGAAGCTGCAGCCCTGGAGTTCATGCACAGTTTCTCCTGGCGCAGTTGGCTTCCCTCCAGGGGAGGGAAACCGAATGAATTTATTTATTTGGTTTTTCAGATTAAAATTTTACAGTCACATATCCAACATACAACATCGAAACAAGGCTCTAAAGACCATTTGGACTATTATAAAAGATGGAGGGGGAAATGATCAATAACAGGACCCACAAAGAGGAGGAGGGAAGGCCGGGAGATTCCTTGGAATCTTGTTTTTATGTTGCATGTTTGTGATTGTAAAATTTTAATTTGAAAACCAAATAAATAAATTTATTTTTTTTAAACAATTCTAAAGGATCTCCTGGACTTCTTCCCTCCTCCCCTTTGTGGGTCCTATTATTAATCATTTCTTTCTGCATCTTTTATGAGAATCCAAATTTTTTACCCCTCCATTGTGTCCAAAATTCACCATTAAACTACAAGTGTTTTTCCAATCCTACTGACGATTTTAACTGTTTACAATGGTTTTTAAGATAAATTATAAAATTTCCCCATTATTAAAATTTTGGTCTTCCTGATTTCTGATTCTCCCGCTGATTTTTGCCATTTCGGCATAATCCGCCCACTTGATCTGCCATTCTTCTCTGCTGGGGACTTTATCGAAATCCTTGGCAGTGCCCTTGGGCTAACGCTCTCCCTCCATGCCAATGCCTCTGCTTGCAGTTCCTTCGACAGACCCTGGAGGCCATTTCGGACACACCTTGGACCAGTCAGCTGATCCTGGAGATGGGCAGACAGCTAAGCAGTTACAACGGGTCTCCTCTGGAGAAGGTCTGTGGCCTGGGCTGCTTGGGGAGGGGGCGAGGAGAGAGCAGGGCCAGGATCAAACCTCCTGGCTCTTGACCTGGGCTGAGTGATTCCTGCCAGAGGGCTGTGGGGTTGCTGCTCTCTTCAGGCCAGGGACTGCCCAGCTCCCCTTCTCTCCTTGGGGTCTGCTGTGTCCTGGGGGGCATATTCCAGACAGCTTCCAGTGGACTCATATTCCAGCTCTCATCCCCCTTTTTTTCTTGCGCACCAGAACTTCCTCTACAAATGCATTGGGACGGCCTTGGCTGCTTGTCCAAACAAGGATCTGGTGCGAAAACAACTCCAGGAGCTCCTGGAAACGGCAAGATATCAGGAGGAGGCCGAGCGAGAGGTGAGGGGGCTGGAATGGCTGCCCAAACAGCCCCACCTGCCCCAAGGGGTGGGGAGAAGGAGGGCTCTGGCCGAGGAAGGGGGGGCCCTGCCTGGTCTCCATTGCCTTCCAGCTGGACCTGCTGCTGTCCCCTGACGCCTGGGTCTGCCCCTTCCCTCCAGGGCCTTGCCTCCTGCCTGGGGCTGTGTGCCATCAGCCACCTGGATGAGACCCTTGCCAAGCTGGAGGAGTTTGTGAAATCGGACGTCTTCAAAAAATCTGCAGGGCTGTTCAGTATCTTCAAGGTATGAGCATCACTAAGACACACTTTTTCCTCATGTGGGCAGCAGGCGAAAAGTTATTCTCCGAGGTGTTTGGTTCTGTTACTTTAACTGGAGATTCATGCACCTATTTATCTTTTTTTAAGGACCTGTGTGTGTGTACAACACCCAGATGGATCTATGCGAGAGCTTATGTATTATAAACATAATTAACTTGGAACAACTAGATATCTAGAGAAAGCATGTATGTAAATACCCTATTTTTCGCTCCATAAGACGCGCCTGACCATAAGACGCACCTAGTTTTTCGAGGGGGGAAAGCAAGAAAAAAAATATTCTCCGCAGAGCATGTAAGTGGCTCTCGCTTTTCTTGCTTTAAAGCAAGCAAAGTGAGAGCCGCTTACACGGCTTCTGTCCTGCTTTGCACAGCTCTCACTTTGCTTGCCCATCCCTCCTCCCACCTCACTGTAAAAGAGGAGGAGGAGTCACTGGGACAGGTGCTTTGCTTGCTTTACTGCGAGGTGGGAGAGGGATGGGCAAGCAAAGTAAGAGCTGCGCAAAGCAGGACAGAAGCCATGTAAGCGGCTCTCGCTTTGCTTTCTCCTGTCTGTCCCTCCTCCCGCTTCGCTGGGAAGCCAGCAGAGCAAGAGCAATAGCTGCACAGCGGCTCTTGCTCTGCTGGCTTCACAGCAAGCGACGGACGGGAGCCATGGCTCTGGCTGCGGAGGCATCCCTCAGCTCGCAACTGCAGTGGTAGCTGAGGGATCCCTCTGCCATCCAGTGCATTCGCTCCCTAAGATGCACAGACATTTCCCCTTACTTTTTAGGAGGAAAAAGTGCATCTTATGGAGTGAAAAATACGGTATGTATGTAAAGAAATTGGACAAGATTAGCATCAATCATAAAATATAAGCGTAATAAATTGCTGCTTGAAATCTTTCCATCAGCGATACTTCCGGTCTGCTGTGGAGGACAACGGCAGTGTGCTGAGTGTCGTCCGCGACACAGAGCCGGCAGAGAGGGTTGGAGGGCAGCGCTAGAGCTCAGCGCACCGGCTTGACCCATAACTCTCCCCCTTCCCCCTCCTCTAGGATCGCAGTGACAACGAGGTGGAGAAGGTGAAGAGCACCCTCATTCTGTGCTACGGCTTTGTGGCCAAGCACGCCCCCAAGGAGCTGGTTCTGGCGCGGATCGATGCCGACATCCTGCGCAACATCTTCCTCTACTTCAACACCAAGGTGAGCCTGGGGTCTTGGGGTGAGGAGTGACCGGGGGGGGCAGCTTCAGTGGCCTCTCAGTCCTGGCCTCCTGGAGGGTTAATGTGTCTCTCCTTTATTTTGTCCAGGTTCTGGGAATAAAAGTAGAAACCAAGGTACAGTGTCAGGCCCTTGGCTCGCACTCGCTCTGTCCTCGCGGTCTGCCTCTCTCTCTTCTCTAGTCAGCTCTTAGGAGGAAGGTTGGGGGGCAAGGCTCCCTGCCCCGTGGCTCCCGTTGGTTCAACTGGCACAACTCAGCACCTGTGGCTGGTGTCTATCTGTCCTGCCAAGGCCAGGATGAGCTAGCTGTTGGCAATCTCCTGCCCCGCAGAAGCAGGTCCCCTAATCCCACCCCTTCCCCAAGCTCCCTTGCCACTCTGGCCAGAAAGGAACCGGTCCCTGGTTTGCCAGCTGATCCTGGAAGTGCAGGCCCAGTCTGCTTAGGGCAAGCTCTGGGCAAGCTCTTGCCTGCTGCTGCTGCTGCCGCCCCCTTGCAGGGCTTTGGACAGCTGGTCCACAGAAAGGGAAAGGGCTGTGTAGCTCAGTGAGGAGAGCATCTGCCTTGAAAGGAGAGGGTTCAGTCCCCCCTGGAATCTCCCGGTAGGGTTGGGAGAGACGCTTGCTTGACGTCCTGCAGAGCCACGGCTGTCGACCAGTGTAGGCAATACTGATCTGGATAGACTGGTATAAGACAGCTCTCCACGTGAAGGGCATCATAAAGGGGCTGCCCACTTTCTAACTCTGCCCTCGCCCCCGAAGTGAGGCTGAGGCCCTCAGTGCCCCTGGAAAGGGTGTGTGTGTGTGTTTGGGTGTGTCCGCCCATTGCAAGGAGTCTCGCACTAACATTTTTCTTCCGGTCTGTCCTTTGCACTAATCTCTCGGGGGGGTCACGCTGGGTGTTCTGAGATGCTGGCCTGGAAGCCCAGTTGGCGCTCCCTTCACTGGGGGGGGGGTGTGTTTGACCTTGAGGCACCCGGCAGCAAGGGGTCTGCCGGGGGGTGGAATGGTTATTGTATTTTAGTGTTTTGTTGGAAGCCGCCCAGAGTGGCTGGGGGGACCCAGCCAGATGGGCGGGGTATAAATAATAAATTATTATTATTATTATTATTATTATTGGGGCCGAGGGCACTCCTGAGCAGAAGAGCCCAGGGCAGCAGAACCAGACTTGCTTCCGAGCAGCTGGAGGTTTGGCCACTGCTCCCTTTGACCCCGGGTCCCCTGGAGCTTTCTTTCCTGGGGTGCGTCTTTGCATTCCTCTGCCATGCAGAAAAGGGCCCTGGGATGGAGCACCCCCTATTCCGGCCACGTTTCAGGGGGAGGCGGGTGCTGAGCCTCCTGCGCTGGGCCTTCCTCTCCTGACCATGCCTGCCCCTCTGGGCCTGCAAAAGTCCCCCTGGGCGGGTGGGGGGCAGTCGACCCTCCCGCCTCCGAGCGAGAGAGGGGCTGTGAGGCTGGCTCTGGAGCCCTCAGTGCCACCCTGGACCTTTGCCCTCAGGACCTGATGCTGAAGCTGTGTCTCATCCGGAGCATCTGCCTCATCTGCCAGGCCATCTGCAACAGCACCCAGTCGGGCGACTTCACCTTCTCCCGCAAGACGGAGCTTGTTTCACAGATGATGGTGAGGAGAGGACGTCTGGATGATGCAGCCCTGAGCATGCCTAGGGCAGGAGAGGGATTTGGCCCCAGGGATGGTCCGCAGGGCCAGCACTTGCAGAACGTGACATGCTGCAGAGTGCTCTGAGCCCGTGCAGAGTGCCTTCCCCTCCCTGCTTGGGACCCAGTTTCTCTGGGCCGCCTGCTCCATCTGCAGAGGGGTCCTAGATGTTCACCCACTGGGCTGTGAACCTTGGCCACCCCTCTTCCTCCTCTGCGCAGCTTTGAAGACGGTGGAGATCTCCCCTCTGCCGTGTCTGCCCTTTTAATCTGCCTCCACATCTCCCCCGAGGCTTGCAGCGTGGGGAGGGGGCATCATCCCGGGAGGGGCAAGGGGCTGTGGCGGCTGGCCTCCCTCCTCTCACGCTTTCTCTTCCGCAGGATTTTATCAAGGCGGAGCCTCTGGACTCCCTGCGAACTCCCATCCGCCAGAAGGCGATGACGGCCTGCATGTTCCTGGTGTATCCTTTCCCCCCCCAGCCTGTATCTGAGGCACAACTAGAAACACCAGCCGGGGATGCCACAGGGTGCCCAGCTGAGGTTTTTTGGGGGGGATTCAGACTTAGGGGTTTGCTGAGAGGTTGGCCAGGAAGCCAAGAGCTGTCTGGCGTCCAGCTGGTCTCTTTGGCCACTGATGCTCCTCCAAACCTGTCTAGTGCCACTTCCATAAAACAAAGCCCACCAGATCTGAGAGCCACACATGAATGCTGCTTTGGGTGGAGCTCTTCCCTTTCCTGCCCCTAGGGGTGCCCCTGCTCAGGAGTTTTTCCCAGGCCCCCTTAACTTGCTCTGCAGGGTCCTGGAGCCGCCTCTGAGTGAGGCTGAGAAGGCTGAGCTGGTGGAGACATGTCTGGGCAGCGTCCTCCCTCTCCCCCTGCCGGAAGCCCCCAGGGAGAAAGACGGGGGGCTGGAGGCGGAGCAGAAAGAGGTACGGCCGGACAGAGCTCTCTCTGCCCCCCCCTTCCCTTCCTGCCTGAGCAGCCCCTTCCATCCACGGCTGGCTGCTTTGTTGGGCATGCAGGGACGGGCTCTGGCAAGCACCTGGTTGCCCTTGTCCAGGTGGCACTGGCGTTTGTCAACCGGCCCCCCTCCCATGGGGAGTTCCAGGTGGCTTTGAGTCGGGGAGCTGCATCCCTGGGCCCCCTCCGCTTGGGCCCGTGCCAACGGGCCTTTGGCACCCAGGACGGGCAGAGGCAGAGACCCGCCCAGGAGTATCTCTGGGCTCCACAGGACATGGGACTGGGCTTCTGGGGTGGGGTGGGGGGTGAGAGAAGCTGTGTGGAGCTTTCCCACCCAGGTGGGAGGCAGGAGGCGGCCCCTGAGCATCATCCTCCCTTCCTTTTCCACGCTCAGCCTCTGTGGTGCGACACCCTTCGTGCCCTCAAGGACCTGCTGAAGAGCATCCTGCACAGACACATGACACCCCACGGCCTGCAGACCATGTTTGAGGTAGGGGGAGCAGGGAGAGAGGCCCAGGGGGCTCCCACAGCCCTCCTACGGTGGGCGGGCCTTGCACATTGAGCACTTGTGACAGTTCCTGGAGAGAGGGCGAGGCATCACCAGCTCCCTCCTTCTCTTCCCTCCTTCCGGGCAAAGGGCTGAGAGATCTTTCCTCCCAGGGCCACCCTTTGCCCGGCCTCTGCTGCCCCCTTCCGGGGGCTCTTGCAAGGGGACCCTCTGTGGGATCTCTCTGGCCATTTCCGCCCTCTGCCTCCGCAGCACCTGAGCCCCTGGATCAAGTCCGCCAAGGAGCACGAGAGGGAGCGAGGCGTGGAAGTGAGCGCGGCCATCTTGGAGTTCTATCGGGAGAAGCTGAACGTCAACGTGAGTTGCCTGCCTTCTCCTTACCTCCCGCAGCCACAGGGCTGCCTTTGCTTTGCTTTGCTTGGCCTGATATTTGGGCTGCTCAGGACCACAGGTGTGTCTGGAGCATCTTGTCCCTCGTTTGCGGTCCCTCGACTTGGCACCAGACACAGAGCCACGGGGAGCGGGGCCTGGTGCCCGCCTGGTGCTGCCAGCAGCCCTCCCAATGTGGCACACTGGCCGCGTCTCCCCTGGCTCCATCCTTGGCCTGCGTGGGGCCTGGTGGAGAGTGCGAAACCTCGCGCCTGACTGGATTGTGCATGGGGCGGAGGAGAACTGCCATTCACAGTGCTCAGTTTGTTCAATCATTATAATAATTGTAATTCACCCATCGGACTGGGTTGCCCCAACTACTCTAGGCGGCTTCCAACAGAATATAAAAAGGAAGACCTCATAATATCAAAAGCTTCCCTTCCCAGGGCTGCCTTCAGGTGTCTTCTGAATGCCATAGAGCTGTTTATCTCCTTGGGAGAAAAATTCTCAGGGATGACTCACCTCCCGGCCAGCACCTCTTTAATCTTCTACCCTCGGGCAGGAGATATCGAAGTATAATCAGCCGTACCAACAGGCTAAAAAATAGCTTCTATCCATGGGCTGTTAGGCTGTTGAACGGAAAACAACATAGTAAAATTGACTTACGAGGTGGTGTATTGTTCAAGAAGAGATTGGTTGGGTGGGGGATGGAGACTTGTTTAATTTCATTGGTTTTTGTGTGTGTTCCCCCCCCCCAAATTTATTCATTTTATAACACAAATAAAAAAACACAAGCAGAAAAGACAAACAATATGAACAAATTCTTGTCATAGCCTTATTTTTCTAAACATTGTTAAGTGGGCTTCCCCAAGTCCCACCTATCTGATTTTTGTTTTTCTCATTTAATTTCATTGTACACAGGTTGTACAATGACATTAAATCTTTATTATTATTATTATTATTATCATCATCATCATCATCATTTGATGGGAGGGCATTTTGCAGGGCAGGCCCCTTCTGTGCCAAAAGAGCTCCCGACGCGAGCCAAGCTCTTGCAAGAGGGTTTGAGGCTCTCTCTGGCCCCTGCCTGCTCCTGGGGGGCTCCTGTGAGCCCTTGGCCCTGCTGGCTTGCGTGAGTTTGACCGACAGTGGCTCAGGTTGTTGTGGCCCAGTGCTGCCCCCTTGCAGGGACTGTAACTGGGGCATGGCATGGCAGCCCCTTTGCCGCCATGCTCTCAATGGGCCTCCTGGTGCCTTGTGTTCCCAGACGGTGGTCCCTTTCTACAACGTGGGGCTGCTGATTGCGCTCTTCGCCCCCCGCTGCACCGACTCCCTGGCCGGCACCCGCCAGCACGCGGTCGACTGCGTCCACAGCCTTTTGTACATCCAGCTGTACTATGAGGGTAAGAGCCAGGGCCAGCGCTTGTTTCTTGGGTGTGTGGCAAAAGCGCGAACCTTCCTGGTGGGATCTCTCTGTCCCTCCCTCTCCTCCTGTGTAGGGCCAGCCTGGCCTCTGCAATACTTGGCTCTGCCAAGGCTGAGTCCAAGGTCCTGGTCCAGGTGTAGGAAGCCTTGCGTGTCTTGGCACCAGGATCCCTAACAATCTCCCACCCCTTCCGTACCCCAATCTCAGGGGCCCCTGCAGATCCCATCTCCCCAGGAGGGCCCCTTGCATATGATACACAAACAGGGGCCCCCTGCCCCTTGCGATCTCCCTCCTGTGGCATCCCATACAGGGGCCTTTCTGGGGCCCAACGAGGACTTGGCTTTGTCAACCAGCCTTTTAAGTGATTTGCTCATCTCCGTATTTGGACTTGACATTGCATTCATGTGTTTCTATTGTCAAACTTTACGGAAAGCAATTCCTTAAAACCCCAAATTCATCGAAAGAGTATTTTAACCAGGGCTTGCTCCCACCTCCTGGCTCCCACCGGCCTTGTTTTTCCTGGGGGGGGGGGAAGCAAAATGAGTGGGAACTGGGGAACTTGATCTCACCCTTTCCCCTGAACTCGCTGGCACTCAGTCCAGTATCCCCCCCCCCCAAAAGATGAAGAGCAGCAGTTGTTTGGGATGCTGCTTCCTTCTCTGGACAGCAGAGGGGGGTATATCACTTGCGCAGGCAGGAGCTGCTGGGATTGCCAAGGGGGCTTGCAGGGGAGGGAGGGGGCATATGGTCCTGGAAGGGCAGCTGTGTGGCTCAGGTGGGCAAAGCCCCCCCCCCCGATGCCCCCAAAGACCTGGCTGCCCTTCTCCGTCCGCGCAGGGTTTGCTCGAGATCACAAGGATGAGTCTCTGGAGAAGCTGAAAGCCCTGAAGACCGGCCTGAGAGACCCCGACGTCAACACCCTCTTCCAGGCCTGCTGCAAAATAGCCCAGGTGGGAACATGAGATGCTCAGCCTGGGGGGGGGGGGGGGCACTTGTTGCCCGAGGGGGTCGGGGGCTTCCCCTTGGTCTCCTGGGGCAGCTGGGCCGGTTCCTTGCCTGATGAGTTCCTGCCCTTCTCCTTTTAATGTATTTTTAATCTTTGTTGGAAGCTGCCCAGAGTGCCTGAGGAAGCCCAGCCGGATGGGCGGGGTACAAATAATAAATTATTATTATTGCTTGGCCCAACAGGTAATAGCCAAGCGCCTCCCCCCCGACCAGCTGCTCAGCCTCCTCCTCTCCATGCTGGAGGGCTTGGCGGATCCGGACAAGAACTGTTCCCGCGCAGCCACCGTGGTGGTCAACTCCCTCCTGAAGGAGCGCGGGGCTGTCCTGCTGGAGAAGGTGAGGCGGAGGTGGGGGGCTCCCCTCCTTCCCACCTTGGGCTCTTGAATGTCAATGGGTGCTGAAAGGAAGGCTGGGGGGGCCCCCTCTCCCTGGGTCGGGATCCTGGGTCTTTGGGGCAGAGGCTCGGCGGGCTTCTCTGTGCTGCCCCTTCTTAATCAAAGAATTGTAGAATTGGAAGGGACCCCCCCTGGGTTGTCTAGTCGAACCCCCTATGCAGGGGTCACTACCAAATCATCCCTAATGGGTGTCCCCCCAACCTGTCACAGCTGCTTCAGTTGTGATTCCTGCATTCTTGTAGAGGAGTTGGCAACAAGTGCCAAGTGGGGGGGGGGGCGCCCACTCCAGAAGCCCTTATGTGCTCCCCCTAGGGCAGTGGTTCTCTCCCTGTGGGTCCCCAGATATTGTTGGACTACAACTCCCATCATCCCTGAGCTCTGGCCTTGCTAGCTAGGGGTGATGGGAGTTGTAGTTCAACATCTGGGGACCCACAGGTTGAGAGGATGGAGTTGAGGGGTCCCTCCCTCCTGCTCTGCCTGGGGGGTGCCTGTCGTGGCAGCCTCTGAGCCCCCTGTGCCCCCGCAGGTGCCGGAGATCCTGGCAGTGGTGCACTCCAAGCTGCAGGAGGTGGAGGAGGAGGCTGTCCGGAAGGCGGCCCAGCAGACGGTCCACATCCTGGCCACCCAGCACAAGGCCGCCGTGGTCTCCAGCCTCCTGGGCAACCCTCTGCCCTTGGACAGGTAGGCGGCTCTGCACCTGTGTCCGCTGGAGCCCTTTGGCCAAAGCCTTTGCAGCTGCTTCTGGTGCGTGGGGGGGGGGCTTTTCTCCAGGAGAATCTCCCTTCTCCTCCCCCCACGGTAAGGAGGTGGCGCAGGAAGGCTCTGGCTGAGGTCAGCCAGGCCAGGAGGAAGCCCTGATGGTGCCCAAGGGGTCTTTTTCTCTCTTGCCCCTTCACCCTTCTGCTTCTTGCAGCCCAGAGGCTCTCTCCCGCCAGGGCTTTGGCTGTGGCTCTTTGGAGCCCCTCTTGGGTTCAGCCCCAGGGACTGCGAGGCCAAGGGGGGGAGGGAGCTCTGCTGAGTCAGGAACTGGAGCCAGAAGAGCCTGTGACTGAGCATCCTGGGCTGGGGGAGCCCCTGTTTCTGGCTGATGCCTGAAAGTGCAGGACTCCCTGTCTCCCAGAGCAAGCTTGTCCCCCTGCAGCCATATAATAATAATAATAATTTATTATTTATACCCCGCCCATCTGGCTGGGTTTCCCCAGCCACTCTGGGCGGCTTCCAGCAAAGATTAAGAATACATTAAAATGTCACACATTAAAAGCTTCCCTAAACAGTTCCGCCTTCAGATGTCTTTTAAAAGTCTGGTAGTTGTTTTTCTCTTTGACATCTGGTGGGAGGGCGTTCCACAGGGCGGGCGCCACCACCAAGAAGGCCCTCTGCCTGGTTCCCTGTAGCTTTGCTTCTCGCAATGAGGGAACCGCCTGAAGGCCCTCGGCGCTGGACCTCAGTGTCCGGGCAGAACGATGGGGGTGGAGATGCTCCTTGTCCTGGGGAGTCTCTGACGCTGGCCTCCTCCTTCCTTCCCCATTTCAGCTGCAGCTGCCTGATGTGGCGGGCCCTGGCCTCTGAGCCCCCCCTCGCCACCCAGGTCTTGGAGCTGCTCCTGGAGAAAGTGAACCGGGACGTCCCCTACAAAGAGAACAAGTCCTTCTTGCGAGGCAGCTGCTCCGAGCGCGTGGCCACTTTCTTCCCCCTGGCGGTGAGTGTCCAGCCTGCTTGCTAAGAAGCCTTCCTCCTCCTCCTCCTCCTCCTGCCTCTTCTTCCCCCCCCCCCGGCCCCCCACACCTGGGCTGCTGCCGCGCCCCCTCCGCTGCCCTCATTTCCTCCCCTCGGGTGTCTGTGCCAGGCCTGGTCCCTGGAAAAGAGGCCTTGCCATATAATGCCTATTAGCGCTAATCCGCCGGCTCATAAAGGCCCTCTCAGGTGTTCGTCCTCCAGGGAGATCGCTTTGCGTTTTATCCCCCCAAGAAAATAAACGCCGCCGCTTGGCAGCTCTGTGAGCAGGAAAGCAGCTGTGAAAATTTCCTCCTCCTCCGCCGAACCAGACGCAGATGCCAGCGGATCCGTCATGCTTGAAAGCCGACCCCGGCCCCTGCAACCCCCCCCCCGGCCCACCCCAGGGCCATTGTTCAGGAGCAGCCCAGCCTCTCTGCTTTCAAGTGGCCACGGCAGTGAGATGTGACACACAACACACACACACACATTGGAGTGTGTCTGCTGTGGTTGCTTGAACCCGAGGATTTCTGCTTCAGCCTTCAGACCTGCGTATTGCTCTTCAGCCCCACCTGCCTCCCAGCAGCCAACACTTGGGGGGCCCCCAGGAGCAGAGCAGGTCCATCTCTCCACACTGGCCGGCAGCAAAGGCTCCCGGGGTTTCCTTGTGGGGCTCGAGCTGGGGAAAGGGGGGACCTCCTGCCCCCCAGGCCCACGGAAAGCCCCAGGGACCGTTTCTCCATCCCTGGGAGGATGGAGCGCCCCAGGGTGCCTCTCCCGGCTCTTGGTGCCCCTGCTGACCTCCCCTCTCCCCCCTCCAGGCCACATGCGCTCTGCATGAGATCATGTCTGTCCCGGAGTGTGGCCCGGCCATCGTGGGCCTCTACGCTGAGCTCTTCGTCTCCCTCCTGCTCCGGGTCAGCTGCACGGTGGGCGTCCATCTCCCCAAGAACATGCAGTCCAAGGAGAGGAAGAGCGCCGGCCGCGGGCAGCCCCTCCGGCCGCTGGACCCCTGCAGGTACCGCTGGGCCAGCCCCCTCAGCTGCCTCCCTCTACCTGCCATGTGGAACTGATTTTGTGGGGGCTTTGTTTTTTTCACCAACACGGCAGCAGCAGCAGCAGCAGCGAGGTCTCCGCACGTAATCTGATGGTTGGGTAATGCGCCACGGCCCATAACGTATTAGGTATGAAGGCAGGCCTGACCTCGGCGGGGGGATTAGCTCCCCCCTCGCTTTCCACACACTCGCCTCCCCCTAAATCAGGAAATATTAAATCGCTCTTCCTGTTGCAGCCTGGCTTGTGGTTTTCGCCTTCGCATTCTTTGCATGGTGCGTGCAGAGGTGCCCTCTCTTTCTCTCTCTCTCACGGCTGCCGGGTTGGGTTACGTCTGCCTCTCCAGCAAGGCAGGGAGGAGCTGCTCAGTGCTGCACAGGCCAGGGAAGCGTTTTCCTGAATAAAAATTGAATTTTGGGGGGGGGGGGGGATGCACGTTCAAAGCAGCCTTGCTGTGAATTGCTGGGAGCCTGGTTCTTCCCCCTGCGACATGCAGAGCAGCAATGCTGTGGAACCCCCCGCCCTGGAGGGGGGCAGTGGGCACCTCTGGCCATCGTCTGCACTTCCTCCATCCACTCCCTGCCCCTCTCCAGGGAGGTGGGGCTTGCTTTTTGGTTTCTGTGGGGCAGTGTAAGACGCAACAGGTGTTTCCCCTGTGTGCAGAGTGTGGTGCTCCTGCGCCACTTGCATCGGCTGGGGGGGGGACCCTGCGCCCCCCTTGTGCCCCCTGGCTCCCCCTGACACCTTGGCCTGGCAGTCAGTGGCTGCACTGGGTGCTCCAATGTGATTGTGTTTCTTAGTGGTGTCAGTGGTGTCAACGCCCGTCCAGGGGCCACAGCGGCATTCGCCTGCCAAGGGCCCTTTGGCGTGGGAGGGAAGGGCCTGTTTGGCCAGGGGGTCCCTTGGCCCCTGTGCCTGTGGGTGCTCACCGCTTCTACGCCATTTCAGGTTGGCTACTCAACTTAGAAGCCCGCAGGGTCAGCCTCCCAGGGGTGGTGGGTGCCCCTCGCTGGCCTACCGGCAGGCAAGGCAGAACTTTGGCTTTCTTGGACTCCCAGCAGGGCCAGTGGAAAGGGATGCTGGGAGATGGGAGTCCAGCAACATCCCTGGGGGGGCCACAGAATCACCCCCCTCCCCGGTCAGAGTCAGCAAACTCCCTTGGTGTGTTCCACCAGAGTTGTGTTCCACCAGACAGCAAACAGATTCCCAACTGGTTGGCGAGCAGTATCCTGGCAATGGCTGGAAGCGCTGGGCAAGACGGGGGTCTCCATGCCAGCCCCCCCCCCCCACGTAGCCAGGCTGGGTCCAGAGAAGGGCATCTGTCTCTCCTCTGGGACGCTGGTAGAGAAGAGCAGGCTGTCCTCCTGATCTGTGTGTGAATGCTGATTCATGTTTCGGGGGACCCCAAGTCATCATATCCTCCCCTCGTATTTTGGGTTTAGTGTGACAGGACAATGGAGGTTTTCCAGATGTCACGCTCTGCTCACGGCGCAATAATCCCACCCCCATAAAATACTAATGCAGGCAAAAGCTCCTCTCAGCAGCCGCCCGGGGCTTCTTAGCGTTGAAGCCGACAGCCTTGAGCACCTCCAAGAGGCGCCTGGGGTGGCAGGAGCCACGGATCTGGCCCCTCTCCCCCCTCCCTCACCTCTCTCAGAGGCAGAATCGAGTGGACCTTCTCTCTCTCTCTCTCTCTCTCCCCCCTCCCAAGCTCTGCTGTGGAGACCCTCAAGGCCATGCTGACGCAGGGGGGCAGCGAAGAGGTGGCCAGGGCAGTGTCGGCCTCGGGCGGCTGGGAGTCCCTGAGAAGCGTGGAGAGGCACCACGATGGCGTCGCCGTCCTGGCCAGGTGAGTGGCTGGGTGGGAGGCAGAGGTGGTTCTGCCCGCTTGAGCCCGTCTCCTAGGGCTGCCCTGGGCAGGGGGACGTGGCTCAGCTGGAAGAGCCTGGGACCAGTTCCTGGCCTCTTGCCAAGGTATAGGTCAAGGGACCCCTGACCATATGGTCCAGTCGTGGCCGACTCTGGGGTTGCGGCGCTCATCTCGCTTTACTGGCCAAGGGAGCCGGCGTACAGTCATGTGGCCAGCAGGACTAAGCCGCTTCTGGCGAACCAGAGCAGCGCACGGAAATGGCGTTTACCTTCCCGCCGGAGTGGTACAATTTATCTACTTGCACTTTGACGTGCTTTCGAACTGCTAGGTTGGCAGGAGCAGGGACCGAGTAGGGGAGCTCACCCCATTGCTGGGATTCGAACCGCTGAGCTTCTGATCGGCAAGCCCTAGGCTCTGTGGTTTAACCCACAGCACCACCCGCATCCTGGACTTTCGCCAAGTCAGGCACAATTAGGCCAGGAGCGGAAGGGGCTCTTGTGTTGAGATGCTTGCTGCAATCCCAAGAAACCTGTTTGCCAATCCCAGAGACATACCGTATTTTTCGTTCTATTGGACACAGTTTTCCCCCTCCAAAAATTGAGGGGAAATGTGTGCGCGTCCTATGGAGCGAATGCAGGCTTGTGCCATAGCCGCGCGCAACCCCTCCAGCAGGGAGAGGCTGCACGGGGCTATGGCTTCTTTAGCCCTGCGCAGCGTCTCCCGGCAAGGAGAGGCTGCACAGGGCTAAAGGGGAAGCCAAAACAGCGAGCGGGATCCATCCCGCTCGCTGCCTTGGCTTGTTCCATAGCTGCGCGCAACCCCTCTGGCAGGGAGAGGTGGTGTGCAGCCTGTACGCTGCTCTTTGGGGCTGGGGGGGAATATATTTTTTTTCTTGATTTCCTCCCCTAAAAACTGGGTGCGCCCTATGGTCCGGTGCGCCCTATGGTGCGAAAAATACGGTACATCCTGTCCTGTTGCCCTGGGGGCGGGCAGCATTCAGTCCTGGTTATCTCTCTTTGCACCCCAGGCTCTTGGCTACTGAGCCTCCCAATTTGGCCCTGGGACTGAGCGGAGATCAGGGAGATGGCAGGGAGACAGGAGAGGAAGAGCCACTGGGCTGAATCTCCTGGCAGGGCTGTGGAGTCATCGGGAGGGGGAAGCAGTGGTGGACATGGGAGCCCCCTCCCCTCCCACTTCCCAAGGAGCAGAGCTGGCATGGGGTGGGGCTGCCTCCTACGTGGCGAGAGGCGATCTCAATTGGGGTGGGTACCCTCTTCTTCCGCAGCGCCATGGCGAAGCACGCTGGGCCCAAGCTGCCCCTGATTGTGAAGACCCTCTCCCCCATGCTGAACAGCATCTACGACAGCCAGCGCTTGACCACCACGGCCTTCTTTGCGGAGGTGGGTCCACGAAGGGGCTGGGGCGGGGGTCCTCCTGCTTGGGGGTCCTGCTGTTGGCCTTAGCCAGGCTGGGCAAGGCAGTAATGAGAGGGGAAACTGCAAAGGGGGAGACTGCCAAGAGCTCTGGCCGTGTCTGTGTGTGTTGTGGCCATGGACCCCTCCCTGGAGACTCTCCGAATATTCTGATTTGTCCTCTCCCCCCACCCCTGATTCGCAGGCTGGTAGGAAGGTGGCCAAGGGGTGCCCCTCCCTAGCCAAGGCTGCTGTTTAAGGGGAACCTGGGAAGCTGCCTTGCCCTGTCTAAGATCTTTGCTCCTTCTTGCTCCTTACTGCCCGCACTGACTGGCAGCAGCAGCAGGAACGGCTGCCAGTGGGGACTGAACCTGGGACCTACTACATGCAAGGCAGGAGTTCTGCCTCTTAGCTCCCTTCTCCCACCCCCCACCTGAGGGGAGCTGCCCCTCAGCCCCAGGAGCCAGCAAAGCATCACCTCATCGCTCCTGACATGCCACCCTGAAGAATGGAGTCCAGCTGCTGTGTCAGGCTCCCTCCCTCCCTGCTGCTGCTGCTGCTGCTGTAACCCCTATACCTCCTTGCCTGACTCCCCACCTCCAGCTGGGGCTTTCCAAGTGGCCTTGTCGCTGCCCGGCTCGATCCTGGCTCATAAAACACCTCTTTGCGTCTCCGCTGATGGAGTGGCCTGGGACTGAGCGGCGGGGAGTCCTGTGGCTGGACGTGGGCCCAGAGTCGGAGGAGCTGGCTGCCTGCCTGGGCCTGCCGTCCGGCTGAAGCTTTAAAATAGCAGCTCTGAGGAGCAGGCGCCTGCAGCCCCCCAGCCCCCTCCGGAAGGTGATGAGGTGTGAGCTGCCCTCCACTCTCCCCCATGTGCCAGGGACAGAGGGAGGGGTCTGGCCCGGAAAGGCTCTGAGGCAAGAGAGCAGGGCTGGGGGGGGGGGCTTGGTCCTTCTCCCTTCTAGCCTGACCCTGAGCCCTGGGGAGCCTCCTGTGGAAGGAGGGGGGTCCTGGGGCACCTCAAGGGGAGCTTGTGGCCCTGGGGAGGGTGGCCGGTGTGTCTCTGGGTGTGTCTCTGTGTTCACCGCTTGCACCTTCCAGCTCCTCAGCAGCAACGTGGTGAACGACCTGGTCCTGCTGGCGTCCGTGATGGACAGCATGACGGCCCGGCAGAGGGACCCCTGCACCTCCGTGCGGATGCTGGCCCTGCGCGGCTTGGGCAACATGGCTACGGGCTCGCCAGAGAAGGTGAGGGCGGATGCCAGTGGGCCCCCTCTGCTTCCCCTACTCAGGGGGCACCTTCCCTTTCCTCCTCCCCAATATCTGCCAGGTGGAGGCTGCTCTCGCTTGGGCAGAGCAGGCACAGGAGGGGTGCCAGGGTGGGCTTTGGCCCCGGCCCCCTCTGGCTCAGTGGGGCAGCAACTGCAGCAGAGGCGCTGGGGCGCACCCACCCCTGGCACTGCCACTGACGGTGCCCGGTTTGTGCCCCCGGCTGCAGGTGAGGCGTCACGGGGCTCAGCTCCTGGCTTCCATGATGAACGGCATGGACGACAAGGACGACCCCCACAGCCTGGTGGCCCTGGAAGCCATGGGGGGCCTCGCCAAGATCCTGGGCTTTCTGGAGGAGAGGGACGTTCGCTCCATGCTGCTCCACATCGCCATCCGCATCCGGCCCTTCTTCGATAGCGTAAGCGCTTCTGGGAGGGGAAGCTGGCCTGGATCATGCCCTGGATGAGGGGCTGCTGGGGCAGAAGGCAGCTCAGCCCCTGGGGGGGGGGGCAGCATGCCAGAGCTCTTCCTAAGGCAGGTTTGGGTCCTTCCCTGCTGGTGGGGATCCTGGTCTGTGGCTGTGGGGGTAAAGGTAAAGGGACCCCTGACCATTACGTCCAGTCGTGGCTGACTCTGGGGTTGTGGCGCTCATCTCGCTTTATTGGCCAAGGGAGCCGGCGTACAGCTTCCGGGTCATGTGACCAGCAGGACTAAGCCGCTTCTGGCAAACCAGAGCAGCGCACGGAAACGCCGTTTACCTTCATGCCGAAGTGGTACCTATTGATCTACTTGCACTTTGATGTGCTTTGGAACTGCTAGGTGGGCAGGAGCTGGGACTGAGCAATAGGAGCTCACCCCGCCGCGGGGATTCGAACCGCCAACCTTCTGATCGGCAAGTCCTAGGCTCAGTGGTTTAACCCACAGCGCCACCCTCGTCTCGTGGCTGTGGGGGAGCTTGTGTTTAATAATAATATATATATTTTTTTATACCTCACCCTCCCAGAGGCAGGCTTAGGACAGCTAACAACAGTAAAATTACAGAAAAAACATAATGGGGAAAAGAAAAGGAAAAAAACAATTTTAAATACAGGTTAAAATGCAATTTTAAATGCACCCTCATCAAAACCATAAGGGGAGGGAAACCTAAGGGTCAGAGTGAGTCCAAGCCAAAGGCCAGGCGGAACAGCTCTTGTCTTGCAGGCCCTGCGGAAAGATGTCCAGTCCCGCAGGGCCCTGGTCTCTTGGGACACCACCCTGAGGAGGCTGGATGGCAGAGGACGGGGCAGGGCCCTCCCTCGCCGCTTTCGCCACAGCCCAACAGCTGGCGCTGCTTTGCTTGCAGGAGAAGCACGACCTCCGCCGGTCGTCCATCCTCCTCTTTGGCCACCTGACCAAGTTCAGTGCCGGCAGCTGCGAAGAGGCTTTCTTTGAGCAGATCCTGAATGGGCTGGTCACTCTGCTGCTTCACCTGCAGGACCCAAAGCCAGAGGTGGTCAAGGTGCGCCTCTCTTCGGTTGGAGGGGCTGTGGCTGGAACGGGGTGGTGGTGGGGAGATTTGCTCTTGGGGCAGCTGACAGGCCGCCCCCATGTCCTCCTTGCAGGCTTGCAAGTTTGCCCTGCGCCAGTGTGGCCCCAGCATGGGCTGCCCCGTCCTTTGCGACATGTTCCAAAACCACCTCCATGAGGACCGGAGCCTCCACTATGGGGAGTTCATGAATGACGTCTGCAAACACCTGGTGAGTATGAAGGGGGGCGGGGTAGCGGAGACCCTGCCTGAGCAGAGCGCATGGCCCCCAAGCCCTCCCTCCGAGGTGGCACAGCAAGGAGCCCCCCTCTCGGCCTCAGAAATGTTTTTACTTTCCCTCTTTGTCCAGAGGCCCCCTCTGGACTGGTATCCACCTTTCTAAATTTTACCCAGTCTGTCTCTGGACCACTGCAATGCTTTTATTATCATCTACCCCCATGTCTGTCTCTGCTGTACATCTAGCTGTTAACATTTTGAAAGTCACTCGGATAGTTTTCTAGTGAGTGCCTAGCAAGTCTAATAAATGATATTTTAAAAAAAGCAGTTAAAAGGCAGGAAAAACCACCTTGGTTTCTGCCAGGCCAGATCCCCAGTGAAGCAGGTAGCCTCACGCAGCCCGAGGGTTGAGACAACCCAGATGGCAAAGAGCAGCCTTGGTGCCCTGGCTGAAAAGGCCCCGTTTCTCGTGCCCGTCTTCCAAATCTGCGCTCCCTTCCTCCAGCTCTGGTGGGGCCGGGGGGGGCCAGATGGACGGACTCTCTTTCGGGGGGGGTTCCCCTCCAGCGCCGACTGCTCACCTCCGCTGGGTCTCCCCTCCCTCTTGGCAGATGCAGTCTTACCCCGACACGCTGAGTCGCCTGGTGGCCACAAACCTCTTCTACTTCAAGAGCAACTGGCCGGACATCCGGGCGGCTGCCCCCATGTTCGTAGGTGAGGTGGGCAAGGGGCACCCTGGGCAGAGCGGTTCCTGGCCACCCCTTTGTCCCCCAGCTGGGGGGGGGCATCAGGGGATTTGCCCCTTGCGTTGCCCTGAGCGTCACCCTCCTGCCCTTCCCTTCCAGGCTTCCTTGTTCTCCATGTGGACAGAGAGCACAGCCAACAGCTGGACCTGGATGAGCTCCTTGCCGGTGAGTCTCAGGGCTGGTGCAGGACGCTTTGCCCCCCGAGGTCTCCCCCCTCCCCCCAGGTGGTTCCTGGTGCCCAAGGCCAGCTCCTGCCCCTTTGGCAGCTGAGGCCGGTCCTTCCCGCTGTGGTGCCCTTTCAGGGTGCTCAAAATTTGGTGCCCCTGGCAGGGGTGAGGGCGGCAGCTCCTGGGGGGCTTTTGCTAGGCTTGCCTTGTGCCCTTGCAGCTGGGCGCTGGGGTTCTGGGGCAGAGGCAGCCTGCAGGTGGCAGAGGCTGGCAGGGAAGTGTCTCCACCTGAGGTTCAGTGGAGGCAGAGTCGGCCTTGACACCCATCTCGGAAGGAGGCGGAAAAATGCAGGTCACAGACCAAGCATGCGTGCTGTGCTAATGGGCCAAATGTTCTCATTCTCTTCCTTGGGGATCTTTGCCCCCTTTATTGGTCTTCCTATACAAGGAGGCTGTTAATGAGGGTTGTGTCTATGGGGAGGTGGGAACTGAAGAGAGCTGGAATCCTTCCTGGCAAAAACCCTGCAAAGTGCAGACAGCACATGGCCAGGGACCACCCGGGCACTGCAGGCGAGGGCTGCCTGTCCTTTGGGTGGGACCTGGGGAGACAGGGGGTCACCTGCACCTCTGGCTGCCCTCAGGCGTGCTGGGGCTGGAGGCCCAGCGATGTGAAGTGCAGCGATCAGACATGCCCAGCGCATGTCCCTCCCTGAGCAGGGACCTGCCATTCAAAGCGCAGCAGAAGAAGCCAGTTTGAGTAACGAACTTTCCTGGATTTCGGGGCTGTTTTTCCTTGTCAGCAGTGACCTCATCGCTTCGAGTAAGACTCGGAAAATCTCTGAGCTTTCCAGCAGAGCTTAAAAACCACTAAAAAAGGGAAAACTATCTTTCCGTTGGCGTGGTCCTGAAGAGAGGCCCGTCTGTTTGCCGGAGTGGGGGATGCAATTTGGGAGCGGGGAGGCCAGGCTCCGGATGGGGTCACCGCAGCTTCCCGTATTGAGCGGGAGGCGCTCTGCCTGCCAGCGCCCCCGGGGGGAGCTCCTGCAGCTGGCCAGTGCTGAGCCACGGGAAGCGGCTCTGCACATAAATCAGGCCGCCTCATTCGCTCTGCAGGGACGCAAGAGTCTCGGATTTGCAGTGTAAACATGCTACTGGAAAAATATTATTGTATCTCTGCTGCTCGAGAGGAACTCTTGGCGTGCGCTCCCCTTCGCCGTTGGGTCTGTGCCAGCAGGCGGAGCAGCCCAGCGCCCAGGGCCCTTCAGAGCCTCTGGCGGGGTTTGCCAGGCTGCGCGCAGTCTGGCCCTCCAGGTCGCGGAGTGGGGCCCTGGCTCCCAAGCAGGATAGGGCCCAGTTGGGGGTCTTGGGGTGGAGGAGTCTGAGCGCACACGGGAGGCCGAGGATAATAAGGGGCACTGGGGCCCAAGCCTGCGTCTCGCGCAGCGAAGGGAGTCATTTGGCTTGTTGCTGACGGGCTCTGCTCCCCCCCCAGCTCTGACTGTGCTGCTGAAGGACCCCGTGACAGCCGTGCGGGTGAAGGTGGCCGAGACCCTGGGCCGCCTCGTCAGGATTGTTTGAGGCCTCCAAGCATCCCGTGTGGGACCCTGGCAGGACGTCTTCACCGGATGATCTTCCTCCCTGCTGCACCTCAAACCCGCCTTGGCCTGCAGGAGGCCTCTTCCAGGCACCTCACGTCTTCCACAGCACTCACTGAACGCCGTCCGCCTGGGGCAGGGGAGGCCCACGACCCCAGGACTCTTCCGGCGGTGTCACGACCCCCACTTGTACAGTCCAGTCACATGTCCCAAGCGCACCCCCCCCCCGAAGGGACAGGCCAGAGCTGCTCTGCATGAGCCGGCTGGTCCAGGCACCAGAGCACAGAAAAACCCTTTCCAGTGCTGCCTCTTCCACCCCCATAGGCTTCTCCCTCTCTCCCCCCATCAGGTGTGGACTATCTGCTGCTCTTAACACGGATCTGGGACTTTGGGGAGAAGCGGGGGCACTTCTTCCACTGTGCACAGAGGAACTGGCAAGACCCTCCCCTCCTGCACTCTCCTGCCCCTTCCAAGAGCTTCCACAGGTTCATCCATTGTTCCTCAGAATTTGTACATAAAACCAGACAACCTATTTTTAATAAAGTATTTGCTTCTCAGAAACGCCGTGTCAAAGCTTCCTTGGCTATTGGGGACCAGAACTTTGCATAGAATTTTGTAGACCTGCTCTGGAGGGTAGGACTCGAACCCATAGCTTCAAGTTACCAAAAAAGAGATTCCAACTTTCTGAGGGCAAGAGGTGTTTGACAAGTAGGTCAGGCTCCCTTGGAAGGTGGGGCCTCTTTAAGCAGAGGCTGGATGGCCTCCGACAGGGATGCTTTAGCTGAGATTCCTGCATTGCAGCGGGTTGGACTAGATGACCCTCAGGGCCATGCATAGCTGTATTCCGATGTAAAGGTGTAAATAATAAAAACAGTTGAGCAGGAAGACCTTCCTTGAGGCCACCGTCAGCTCTGCCCTCTATTTTTTAGGGATCCTTCCTTTCCTGGGGCAAAGGAGCCCATCCACGATCATGTATCTAAACCATTTAATCATAAAACAAGTATTTTTCAGGCTTCAGTCTCTGCCCAGGGCACTTCCGCTGCCCTGGGAAAGCGAGTCAGGATGCGCAGTCCCACCCGGGGAGGGAGGTTACGTGAAGAGCCGGACGGTGGCATCTGCGCCTGCAGAGAAGACCCAGGGCTGGCTGGGGTGGAAGACGACGTCCAGGACCCCCAGGTCGTGGGTCAGCGCGTGGCCCTTCAGCACTTTCACCGGAACGATGAGCGGATTCTGAAGCAGGTCGCTGCATGGGGGGGGGGGGGAGAAGAGTTTGATTCCCTCACACACACTGGCTCTTATGCAGGAGGGTTTCCCCCAACCATCCTTCCACCCCCCCACCCTCACCCTCCTACTCACTTGTAAACCATGCCATGGCAAACGATGACGCTGCCGTCGTCTGAGCCAGAGGCAAAGAGCGGGTAGTGCGGGTGGAAAGCCACGGCTCTCAGCGCTGCCTTGTGGTGCCTGCCGGGAGAGAGAAGGTCAACCTCATCCAGCCACGGCGGTGCTCCTCTGTTGCTTCGCAAGCCCCAGCGGGAGAACCTCCGTGCAAGGAAAGGGATGGGGGGTTTCTTTGCCTCTCACCCCTCCTTCTGCCAGCAAGCGTGTGTGAGAGGGAGACGCAGTGGATCTGCACAGAAGTGAGTCTACAGTGGGTTAGAGGCAGGGAGTCTGGCCAAGGGAGGTCAGCCTCACACTCGAGCAACTATCCCAAGAGGTGCTGCATCTATAGAAATGGGTGGCCACTGTAAGATCCCTTTCAGGGCCATTCCCAAGACAAGAGGGCACCACTGCCTTGTGGGCAACCTGTTGCGCTTCTCTGCATGGGGAGGGGAAGATTCAGACAACCAACAGTTCTGCTGGCAAATGGGGGTGCGAATTGAGATCCATCCAGCTTCCACTGGGAGGCAACAGCTGGAGTGGATACAGGAGGGGGCTGGACCTGCCTGCCCACCTCTGCATCCACACAGGCAGGAAGAGGGTGTCGCCAGTCAAGGGCAGCAGCAGTGGGCAGTGGGAGGGGAAGGGGGGAGCCTAGAGGCCCTCCACCCAGATCCGCCTTGGCCCTGCACCCATCCCTGGCTTCTCTGCTGACTGACCTCAGCACCCGGTAGGGCTTGGTGGACAGGTCCAGATCAAACCAGGCGAGTTTGCTGTCGTAGCTGCCGCAGATCAGGTTGTCACCTGAGGGGGGAAGGAAGCAGGGAGCCTTCAGCAGGGGCCTCGCCCCCTAAGGACACCCGAGCGCTGCAGCTTCAGTCTGGCCCCAGCGGGCAAGGGCAGCACCCAGGGGAGGGGAGGCATAACTCATCCTCTGGGACAGCGGGCAGACACCTCCCCCTTGGAGGGCCCACCACGCTCACCCCTGTCCAGCTGCCCCCCGCCCCCCGTGTGCCAAGTGGGTCTTCCCCGTGGACGCTGCTCACCTGCTGGATGGAGGGCCACACTGGAGACCCACTGGCAGTTGGCGTGCAGCTTCTTGGTGAGCTCCTGCTTGAGGAGGTTGTAGACGCGGATGAAGCGCTGCGTGGCCACAAAGAAGAAGGGCCTCAGCGGGTGGAAGAGGACGCGCTGCACTTGGCCCTTGCTGCGCCGGAAGGGCGCCTGGCTCCAGCGCTTGCTGGCCTGGTGGATCAGCACCTGCAGGTGGCTGTTGTCCTGCACCACCGTGGCAAAGTAGTCGCCTTTCGCGTGCCAAGTCACCTGCTTCAGGGACTGCAGGAGGGAGGCAAGACAAGGTTCTGGGTGCTGAGGCAAACATCATCACAAACACCGTTTCTTAGATACAACATAAATAAGGTTCTCATGAGCAGAGAGGGGGCTCCCCTCCTTGCTTTAGGCTTAGCAGAGCAGGGAGGGTCCAGCTCCACCCGCCATAGCAAAGGCCTCCTCCCACCCTGGGCTCCAACGCCCCCCTTCCTCTCCTCTTGTACCTTCCCATGCCGGACAATGAGGCGCACGCCCCGGCTCCTCTCCTCTCCCGTTGCCTCCTCCCAGGTGACAGGCTGTGGCCGCTCCTCCTCGGGGGGCACGTAGGCATCCAGGAGCTGGTCAGTGGCCCCATAGAGCAGCTTGTCCCCAAGGCTGGGGTTCACCAGGAGCACCGACTGCTCCCTGCAAGGCGGGGAATGGAAAACAAAGGTGAGGAGGAGGAGGACATTGTGCTTGCCGAGTCCCAGGGGCGCAGAGAAGCAACAGTCCCAGCCAATGCGGCCTGGAGCTGCTCCTGAGGTGGGTCTGCAGAAGCCCCCAGGTGAACCCTGGGGTGTGGCGCAAGGACACCCTGGCTGGGCGGGATCAGAAGGGGCTCCTCAAGTCCCATGTTCTGGGGCCAGTTTCACTGGCTGTTCTGAAAGCTGCCAAAAGGGGGCATGCAAACATTTTAACAGAAGGAACCGGAGGCCAGCCAGATGTGCCACAGGTTCCCCACAAGCAGGACACGATGGGAGTAGCCCTCTTCTGCCGTCCACCCGCCCAAGCCTTTGGGTGGCACAAGCTGCCTCTGCCCCTGGAGCTCCCATCCAGCCACCCTGCGCAAGACTGTCCTTCCTCGGTGCACTAACCCTCACAGCCCTCTTTCGGAGCCGCCTAAGTGGGTGCTCAGCGCATCTTGCAACAGCAACAGACCCCAGGCACGGGGGACATGCTGTGTGAAGAAGGGGCTCCTCTGTCTCCTGGCAAGCAGCTTCATGGGACGACCTCCCTCTCCCCCTGCCCCGAGTTCAAGGGTCCTGGGGGTGTCTGTGCATTTGTCCTCTGACTCTCCTCTCTCAAAGAGTTCACAAACTACGCTGTCACCTCCCCCACTCCTTAAGAGTGGCCCCATGCAGAAGGGCCCCAGTGTCTTCCCCACGGCAGGCCCCCTTCCCAGCTGCACCATCTCCTCCTTTTGAGGAGGTGGCAGAACCGTGCTCAGCATCTCTAGCTGAGCTGCCACAAGGTTTGCATCAAGGTCTGGCAAGGGTGACATGGGCAGATTTGTTTGTGACCGCTTCCCTAAGGACACCAAGCACAAGCCGGCCTTTCGCTTAGGATCCCTTTTGTGTCATTCACCCAGCCAGAAGAGCCCCGTCCGCAGATCCTTCAGAGACCCTGCTGCCTTCCCTCCTCCGCCCTGAAGGATTCTCTGCCCTGGCTGCTCCCAGAAGGGTGAGGGTACTCACACGGCAATGCCAACCAGGCAGACGGTGGGGTTGGGGTTCCAAGCCAAACTCTTCACTGCGCCTTCCACTGGGAGGGTCTTCACACACCGTGCCGTGCAGACCTCCCAGAACTTCACCGTCCCGTCATCGGAACCTGCACAACCCCAGGCACAACCAGGGTGAGGGTGGGCAGGGGTAAGTGGCCCCTGCTCCCCTCCCCACCGAGAAGCGGCTTGTGCTCCCGGTGCCCGTCCAGAGCCGCTGCTTACCTGAGGCCAGCCACTGTCCACTGGGGGAGACGCTGAGGCAGCGCACCAGGCTGGTGTGGCCACGATAGACCTGGCGAGAGAAGGAGGGAATGAAGCAGGCAAGGCTGGAAAGATGGGCCAGAGACTCCTCACACGGCGCTCTCACTGCCCACTCCACTGACTAGGGCAGTACTGGACCCCTGGCTGTCTCTTCCCTTCTATACCCTGCTCCCACCCACAGCATAAAACCAGAGAGGGAAGCAGAGGGGGCCCTGCTTTCCCTTGGTGGGGTCCCTCCGAAGCCTTACCAAGGCCTGCACGGTGGGGAACGGCTGCAGATCCCGCGGCTTGGGCAGTTTGGGGATCAAATCCTCAGGATCCACGTTGACCTAGAAGAGAAGGAAGCTGTGAGCAAACGGCATGCAAAGGGCTCCCGCCTTTCACAGGGCTCTCTGCTCCAGGAAGGCAGCTTGCCTTAAGGGGAGAGGCCAGACCCCTTTGCGCAGGCTCCCAGGGGAGCATATCCCTGCTGCCTCCTCCTTCCGGAGGAGATGTCTGCCTCTGGAAGCCGGACCGACCTTTGCAGTCTCAGCTTTGTGACTGCCGAGCCCCCTGCCACTCTCCTGCACACCAGCATCTCAGGTGGTGACTCTGTTCCAGTCCTGCCCCTTAACTGCCTTGTGTTAGTGTACATTTTATGGATGTGTTTAATGTTTTGACGCTACTGTGGATTTTAATTTGGTGTGGATTTTGTACTTGCAAGCTGCTTAGAAGCCATTTGGGGAGGTGAGTGGGAGACACCCGCGGCTTCTACATACCCGCATCTTCCTCTGGCGTGGGCAGAGGTAGAGGTCCAGGCAGCGCTCAAAGCGCTCGTGGATGAAGCGGGGGTAGGCGGGCACCCGGCGCAGACAGTCATGCCGGCGGGGCACAAAGTTCAGCTTGCGCTCCGAAGGCTCCTGCTGCTCCCAGGCCAGCTTCTGCAGGGAGAGGGAGAGAAAGAGACCGAGGTCACCTGGAAGTAGAAAAGCGGCTGGAGATGGGACCCCAGGAGACCCTCTGCGTGTTCTGCCTCCCCACCTGAGTGGGGCCACAGACTCTCTTTCCCTGATCCAAACACACCCCAGCCGCCCCCAGCCTGCTCCACCTCCTTCCGGCTCACCTCTTCCTCAGTAGGGAGGTACTCTGGCGGAGGGTTGTACGATTCCTCATGGCCGGGCAGAGGGAGCTTGGGGGCGGGAACATGCATCTTGTGCCGCCCCAGGATGGAATTGGGATCTTCCTGAGCCCAAAGGTCATAGAAAGCCGGCGTGTCCTCCTTGGGCTTCCGGGGCTTGATCCAGCCCATCTTGATGGCGTGGACCAACTTGGAGACCTGCAAATGGGGACCTGCTCAGTAAGGAAGCAGCTCCTGGCAAAGGCCTTTGGAGCCAGGAGAGAGAGCGGCCTGTTCCTCCCTGTGGGTGGAAGGAGAACCTGGGAAGAGGCTGCCTTCATGGTGCTCAAGGCTCCCCTTGGCCAGAGACGGAGCTGATGTGTCTCTTTTCCTCAAGTGGGGCCACAGAATCGCCTCCTTCCTAGGAACCTGCTTCTTAACACTAACAATCTCCTTGTTTTCCTGTGTTCCAGGCAATAAACTTTCTTCTTGCTCAGGTACATTTAAGCTTTCCTGACTGCCTAAATCAGGGGTCAGCAAACTACAGCCGTGGGCCACATCTGGCCCAGTTGTCCTCAAGATCTGGCCCACGGATGGTCCGTGGATCATGTGGATTCCTTCGTTAATTTTTTCCGTTAATTTTTTTTGGCACCATTTTTTTTGGGGGGGCACCATTCCCCCCTCCTTCTCACACACTGTGGCGCCTCCTCCTGGCTTCTCCCCACCCTGTGTAGAGGAGGAAGGGGGCTAGGCTGAGCTGGCTGAGCGCCATTTTGGGCAGCGCCTCTCTGGAGCCAGCCAGCCCCTTCGGGCCACTCATCCCTCTGCTACCGCCAGCCTCTGCCGCTCGCAAGGGCAGGCACAGGAGCCACGGTTGGCAGAGCGCAGCGCCTCTCTGGAGCCAACCCACCCTTGCACCAGCAGCACCATAGGTAGGCAGGGGCTGGGGGAGACAGAGAGAAGCCCTCTCTGCCGCGCGTGCAGTCTGGCCTGCCACAAGGTCTGGGGGATGGTGAACCGGCCCTCTCCCAAAAAAAGTTTGCTGACCCCTGGCCTAGATGTTGCTTTCTCTGCCTGCTAGCAAAGGGGGAGACAGTGCTGGCAAGTCCTCCTGGGCCCCTTGCTGGACCCAGAATTGCCCCAGGTGAACCTTTAGGACCAGGTGCCTCCACCTGCCTGGGGAGCAGCTGGCTGATGCAGAGGTCAGGTTCTGCACTGAGTGGATGTCTCTTCTGACCAGGCTTGACCAGCAACATCTTGGTGTGCAGCAACTGCTGTGGCCAGTTCAGTGGCCTGACTTCCGTGCCCAGAGCCAAATGCTCGCTGTGGCTCAAGGCATTTCCAGCATGGGGCTCCTCAGGGGCAGGGCTGCTCCCAGGGTATACTGATGGGGGGGGGACCTTCTCTCCACCAGGGCGGGGCCCTCTAGTTGGGGAGGAGCATATGGGGATTAATGAGAGCACCTCATGACATCTGGGAAGGACTCCAGCCTGGCCTGGAGATCCAGGCCTCATAATGCCTGAATCTTCTGTCCCTGCCCCGCCCCACCTGTGCTTGATGGGAGACGCCTGCCCAGACCCCTCCCCTCCCGCCCTCCCCTCCTGCTCACCTTCTCCTTCTCAATGAGGGAGGGGATGAAGCTCCGCTTGTCGGCTGGGCGGTTCGTCACGGGGTGGATCATCACCTGGCTGCTGAAGAAGTCGATGGCGGGCTGCAAGAGAGGCGGGGCTTAGGAGGGCGGAGCTGAAGAGTGGCGGGAGAAGAGGAGGAGCCTCATTGCCATTGGGCGGCAGGCCTTCCCTTACCTCGTATGGGTTGAAATTTACATCCCCAAACTGGCCCCTCTGGAGACGGTGCACCAGATCCACCTGCTCATCAGACAGCTTGATGTCCACTCCGGTCATCTTGTCCTGGACGGTCCGCCTGGGGTGGGGTGAAAGGGGAGGGTGAAAGGGGGGGGGAGAGACAGGCTGCCCACCCTGCCGACCAGTCTTTGTTGAGCACAGGTGGCAGAACTATAAGGGCCTGAGTTGTTGGCAGGACCCGAGTCTCAGGCTAGCCCTGTGCTGGGCACACTTTCTCGGTCTCAGCCCTGTCTGTAACGACACTGGCTGACTTTCTGGGGCAGCTGCAAAGACTGGTGAGATAATGCTGCACATGAAGCACTTTGGATGCGCAGAGGACATTACTGAACTGCTCGGTGTTTCCCCCCTCCCCTTGCCATCCTCTGCCAGCTCAGAGCCCCTCACCAGTAGTCAGGGCTCTCCATCTTCTCCAAAAACTTGTCCAGCTCATCCTTGGTGCGGATGGGCCTGTAGATCTTCTTCCCATCCAAGTCATAGCCAATGTGGGGGAAGTCCTGGTACCACTCCATGGGGATGTTGCCCACTGTGTTGCGGATGTCCTGGAGGAGGAAGAGGGCAGCGAGGGATAAGACAAAAGCCAGCTCTGGAGGCCTGAAGGCACCTGCTCAGGTTCAGGGGAAGGTCTGGAGGGCATCTCTCTCGCACACACATCCCACAATGACGTGTCCAAACCTGCTCCCCTCCCTCACCCATGAATGGGCTCTTGCAGGATGTCCAAGGGAAACCAAGACAGCTCAGCGTCACCCCTGGCTTGGCCTCAAATCCTGACTCTGCACCCCCAAACCAGGCAGGGTGGATGCAGAGGCAGAGAGAGAGAACCACAATGCCTGCTGACAGCCTCTCCCTCCCCACCCACCCAATGAAGGCAGCCTCACCCACCCTGCTGGCTTGCAGCTGGCGCCATCTGGTAGAGACGGCTTCATAAGGGAGCCAGGTGTGTCAGAGTGATGAGGAGCAGCAGCCACCACCACAGGTGAAGGTGAGGCAGGGGGATGGGTTGTCCTGGCCTGTACCACAGACTCGGAGGGATGCTTCTGAAGACCTTCCCAGGGGACCATGAAAATGCCACCAGATGCAACCAGCTTCCCTCCTCCCTCCAGACGGCATGCAGGGAGGAGGCCCTGCTTTGTATGCAGAAGGTCTCAGATGCGATCCCTGGATAGCCCTTCTCTCTCTCCAGTGAACAGGACCAAGGAGCAGGGCTGGGAAAGACCTCTTTGCAGCTGAAGAGGCTGCCTGTTTGAAAAGACAGCATGGGCCTAAGTGGGCTGCCCTGGCACAAGGCAGCCTCCAAGCCAGCCGGGGCAAGTGGAACAAGGCCAGCAGGCAGGGCAGCCTGGTTTCAGGGCTCCCGCCAGGGGGCAAAGCGTCCTCTTCTTGCTCCTCCTCCTCCTTCCTTTCCAGCATGGCCACCCCTCGGTTCCTCTGCCGGGGGTGTGTGTGGGGAGGTGGGAGGCCCATCAAGGCCGGCATCTGGCAAATCCCGCAAAAGGGCTGGGTGGGTTACACTCAGCTGCTGCTGCCTCTAATGGCTCCATGATTGGAACCACGGCCGGGGCGCCACCACCGAGCGCGGCAAGCGGCTCATTAAAGGCAGGGCTGGGGATTTATGGGCGCCCTTCAGAAACTTGTTAAAGTAAAGAGGGGGTGGGGGTGGTCAGCAGCCGTGCGCAGAGGAGGGAGCCTCACACTTTCCAGCACTCGCAGGGCTGGCAGCCCCCAGCTCTGGCCTCGGCCAGCTCCGCATCTGCTGTGCTTCCATCTTCGCTGGATTGGCCCCCGGCTGGGAAAGCAGAACTCAGTCTACCCCCCCCCCATGCTGATTAGATTGCCACCTTTAGGTGGCAAAACCACATCACCACTGTGAGCATGTGCACGTGTAGCATCTTGACTTGCCAAAGGACACCGCTGGAAACACATCTGGAGAAGCACGTCAAGGCAGACCATGTGTCCCAGAATGCAATGTGCCCAAGGTTTGGTTTAAGGCACAGGCGCTTGCGGAGATCTAAAGCTCTTTCCCCCCAGAGGTGGGAGGTGTCACAGCCCTTCATTCATGGGCTCCTCAGCTCCATCAAAGTGGAACCCAAAAGGCCACTGCAGACCTAACTGAATTTACCACTTTTGGCATGCTCTGGAAAGAGGGAGCAGAGGAGGCAGGAGAAGCAGCTCCTTTGCCTTTGGGTGTGAGACTGGAGGGCACCCCAGGGAGCACCCCCCCCCAACCCATCCTCTTCTGTGGGGAATGGGGGTGGCACATGTGGTGAGGGGGGAGAGTGAAGAAAAACAGACAGAAACCCCTTCCCAGAGGGGGTGGAGATGATAGATAGATAGATCTCCTTGTTTGACTTTTTACAGCCATTGCGCGTGCGCTCTCTCTCTCTCTCTCTCTCTCTCTCACACACACACACACACAGAGAGAGAGAGCACCCCCTCTCTCTCTTGCTCAAGGGCAGAGTGCACGAGGGAAGGGGGACCCCTCCTCCCAATTACAGGCTGTCTGGGAGGGAGGTGTGAATGTGACCTCTGCCCTTGCATGCTCAGAGGCTGCACCATCTGGTTCCCATAAGCACACACACAGGAAGCAACAAGTGGCTGGGGTGACGGTGGTGGAAGTGGGTGGTTAAGGTCCCCGGAAGAGAGAGAGACAGAGAGGCTCCCCTGGTCTATCCACTCAGCACCCCTGGTCTCCCTTTCTAGGGTCCTGCCAGGAATTTTCCAGCCAGGAAGGTTTGGCTGGGCCTGGGGAGGAGGAGGAGGAGGAGGATGCCAGCTCCAAGGACGACCAGCTGACTCCCTTCCAAGGCATTCCCCCGGCATGACCAGGCTGCACGTGCAAAGAGCACTGCAGAGCCCCTCTGCGCCAGGGAGAAGTGTCTGGGGTGCTGCCGCCTTAGCCACAACACTGGCTGGTGATCCCAGCCGCACTCCTGGATTACGGCAGGCCTTGCAAGGAAGAAACAGTTCATCCGTCCCCATGCCACCCCCTGCATTCCTCCTTGGCTAGCAGGCTGCCAGGTACATATTTTCTGCCTACCAGTTGCCTTTGGCGTGGAATCACTGGAAAGCGCCCCCCCCCCCAAGAAGGTTCCAAGCACCCACACCAAGAGGGAAATAACTGGCCAGAGCAGCATCCTGCTCTGGTGTCAACCTCAGGTCTCAGCTCCCCCTTATTTAAGTTTTGGTAAAAGCAAGCTTTGGTCCCCCACGGCTTTGCCAAGCGCCGTGTGCCTGAAGGGCTTCAAGCTTCTCTTGCAAAGTCCTCAGAAACACAATGGTGGGTTGGGCAGAATCCTGACCTTGCCCCTCCTCTTGGTGCAGAATTTTGAGCCTTTTCTTTTGAACTGGGGAAGAGGTCAAGCTGGCCTGCCAGGAGAGGGCTGAGAGGGGCTGGGGGTGCCTGGTGAATCTGCTGCTGTTGCCACCACAAAGGTCAGGGCAAGAAGATCAACACCCCCTTCCTCGCCAAGCGCCAGCCAAGGCGGAGGGCAGCAGCCAAGAGCTGCTCCAGGGGAGTTTTTTCCCTCCTCTGTGGAAGCAGCCAGTAGCCATCCATCCATCCCCTCCCTCCGCCTCCCGTGTAGTTAACACATCAGCCTGAGCGCTTACTCACAAAGGAGGCTGCAGCCCTCTACTCTCCCCCCCCCCCGCCATAGTCCTCCCCCCACTCCACAAGGAGCTGCCGTCACTCAGCCACACGTCTGGAAGTTGCTCTTGGAACAGCCCAGGCATTCCTCGGTGTGCATTCCTGGCAAGGGAAAGGATTCTTTTCCCAGTAGCACTTTCTTGAAAATAGCTGGTCCACGTGGAGGAAGGGGGAAGGGGGAGAAGAGAGGGGCAGGGGGAAAGGCAGGAGAGTGGAGGGATGTGGAACTGGGGGGGGTGGAGAGGGAAGGGGAAGGGGTGCCCCCCTCCACACACCGGACTGCTCAGATCTCTCTCCTCCTTTATGGAGACCAAGCGTTTCTTCATCTTCTTGGGAAGGAAGTGGAAGCGTCAATGGATGGCAAGGAGGGCAACCTGGTCACTAGGCTCCACCCCCCAAAAAACCCCACCCCAGGCAGCTACCCTGCGCTCTGCCTTCCCATGAAAGGGCTGATCTGGGAGAAGGAGGGTTGGGAAGAGTCTTGCTGCTCTCAGGTGGAAGAGGAGGAATATCAAACCTGGTTATTCCAGACTACTCCTGCTGGCCACCCGCTTATGAAAAGGGCTATTTTTTATGTGCTAAGTTGGTTATCCTCTTGGCTGTGGGAGGGAGGCCGAATCCTGGGGGTGTCTAGCCGGCTAGGCAAGGGAGAAAAGTCAGCCTGGCATCCTGGTCTCTTCTTGCGCATTTATCCCCCATCCCCAAATCTCCTGGCTTCTGAGCTTCTGCAGAGAAACAGCCAGGAGGTGCACAATTGTTCTGCACCTCAGTGAAGGCTTTACTCTGCCTCCACCCATTTGGGAGAAAAGCTACTGGGTATGTAGCTGAGTGGCAGAAAGTCCCAGGCTCAAAAGCCCTGGTATCTCCAGAGGGCAGGTGCTGGCAAAGGCCACATGCTGCCAGTCAGAGCCAGGCAATATTGGGCTATATATGGTCCAAATAGTCCGGCTCATTCCAAGGCACCATCTGTATGCGTAAGCGCCACAGGAGAGAAAGCTCAGGGTGGGGCCACAAAGGCAAAAGGAAGGAGCGGCGTGCTCCTTGCCTTAGCTTAGGGCAGGCTTTCCCAAACTTGGGTCTCCGGCTGTTTCTGGACTACAACTCCCATCATCCTTCGCTGGCAGGACCAGTGGTCAGGGACGATGGGAGTTGTAGCCCCAAAACAGCCGGAGACCCAAGTTTGGGAAAGCCTGGCTTAGTGTATCAGGCATTAGGAGTGTGGCTGGAGGAGATCAATGAAGGAACGCCCTCCTAAGGTGGAAAGGCAAGTGCTGCTCTGGGGGTCCTGAGGGGCTCTGAAAAGGCAGGCATCCAGGCGAGAAAGAGGAGAGGGAGCTGCCTCTGCTGCTGCTTCTCCAGAGCAGACCTGGTGGAAGCAGGAGGGCTACTCCTTCCTGCTGTGCTCCATTAGCAGCAGGATCGATTTGGTTCTGCTTGGTGGGAAGTGACTGGGGAAGGGAGACTGGAGTGCTCTTTGTTCTTCACTTCTCTCCAGGAATGACTAATTTCCAAGCTGGCTCAGCTTCGTCCCCAAGTGGGCTTTCTTCCGAGGGGGAGGGAACGCCCCTTGCCAGGGGGTCTAGCGTGGCTCCCCTTCATCCTCTGCTCCAGCATTTGCTCTCCTGGGCGTGTGGCGGCTTCTGAGCAACCAAATGGAGACATTTGCCCCCTCCCCCCAGTCCAAAACCCCATCCTTTCAAGACAAGAGAGGAGTCACCGTGCGCTTCACACCCCATCCTTTCAAATAATACGCTGCGCAGGGCTAGACGGCTCCAAGCTACTCTAGTCTGAGCGCACGAGAGCAGCGGAAGAATTTTTATGGACAAAGACCTCTGTGGTCCCCACCCCACAAGCACATCTGCCAGGCTGGGAGTCTGGGGTCCTGGAGGCAGCAACAGGTGAAGCCCACACAGGGCTCCCCCTTCTCCCCACAGCCTCCGGCCACCGGCTGACAACCCCTCCTCCATCCCAAACGGAAAAAGAAGGAATGCTCAGGTAGGCGTGAAACTGCTGCAAGCAGAGCAAGAGGAGGAGAGGGGAAGGAGGGGCTTGTCTGACAGACCACTCACTGGTGCTATAAAATGCTCTCTGGCTCCTGCCACACTCCAAAAACAGCTTTAAGCCCATGCAAGCACGCACACACATGTGTGCAAAGAGGAGACACCAGCTGCGCAGTGTGTGACCACGGAGCTTAACTCCTTCTCAGCTAGGAGAGCCAGCCAGAGAAAGTGGATGAGAACCACCGGCAAGGCGTCAGGGGGAAGGAGTTGCTGGGAGCTGCCTGCCCACCTCTTCCTTGCACTGCGCAGAACTACGAAAGGATGAGAGAGCAGAGGTAACAGGGCAGCAGGTCCACAAGGAGGAAGCCACCCCCGTCCCCCCATCTCTCTTCTCACCCACCTCCTGGCCATGTCCTCCTTTGCCATGCTGCGCTCGGCCCCCAGCCGCTTCCTCTACCCAGACATCAGCATGCTCTCGGAGGACGAGGAGGATGGGAGCGAGAGCTCGGGGTCAGAGGACAAGCCCTACCACCTGGACGCCGGTGGGTACGGACTCAAGAGCAGCAAGCGCCGCAGCAAGAAGGCAAACCGGATCAACAGGGAGCCCCGACAGCGCCACACAGCCAACGCGCGGGAGCGGGACCGCACCAACAGCGTCAACACGGCCTTCACCGCCCTGAGGACACTCATCCCCACCGAGCCGGCCGACAGGAAGCTCTCCAAGATCGAGACGCTGCGCCTGGCCTCCAGCTACATCTCACACCTGGGCAACGTCCTCCTGGTGGGGGACGCGTGCGGAGATGGGCAGCCATGCCACACCACGCCAGCCTTCTTCCACCACAGCAGCGGCAGCAGCAGCAGCAGCCCCCCCATGAGGGAGAGCGAAAACTCCCAGCCCAAACAGATCTGCACTTTCTGCCTCAGCAACCAGAGGAAGATGGTAAGTCCTGGGCTCTCCTGGCTTGCAGGGGGTGCGGAGGGGGTGGAAGCAGCACAAAGAAATGGCCGGTTAAGAAGATTCTGGGATGCGGGAAGGAACAGTCAGCGCTGCCGCTAAAGGGGATAAGCTCCTCCATGTGCCGCAGGGTTCTTGGAGACTTCATTTCCAGCGGGAATGATTGAACTTCTCTCAGAAGCAGGCCCAAGAGAGATGGTGCTTGAAAAGGACTGGGAGGAGGAGCTGATAAGTGCAAGGAAAGCAGGGGAAACAGGGCAGCTCAAGAGACCAGGGAGAAGCCAGAGGTGTTGGCGAAGGGGCCCAGAGAATACACACCCTCACCAAGACCCCGAGGTCACCCTTGGTTTGCACATCACAAATGGCAAACCGGCACTGGAGGCGGGGTGGCTTTCTGAAGGGCATCTGTCCGAGGCAACACCTACTTCGCCACAGTGCTTGAGAGGGTTGGGTAAAAATGTCTCCGTCCAGAGAGTGAGTGGCTTGAGCTCCTTGGTGAGTCTGGGGTAGAGAGAAGGAATACCTCCCTCCACTCCCCAGCCCTGAGCAATGGCATCTCTGCTGTCCTGCACCAATTCTCAGCTACCACCCAGTTTCGCCGCCACTTCTTCAGTCTGGGAATGAGTCTGGGGGAAATGCCCAAGATGAAGAGCTAGAAGGGGCTTCCAAGGAAGGAAGGAAGGAAGGAAGGAAGGAAGGAAGGAAGGAAGGAAG
>JAXCMG010000020.1:35503477-35620299 GCA_034642415.1 Podarcis siculus | reverse complement strand
AAGGAAGGAAGGAAGGAAGGAAGGAAGGAAGGAAGGAAGGAAGGAAGATTTAGGACACTGCAAAACAAACATCTTTGCTATTTGTGGGGCACTGACAGAGAACACACTGCTTAAAAAGCAAGCTGTTTTTTAAAAAGTGGTATAGCCCTGAATTCGCAGTGTAATTTCCAAATTGCTTTCACTCTCAGAGTTGCTGTCTTTGGGCTGAAATTGTTGAGAGAAGATTGTGCCTCTGAGACCCGTTATCACGCAAATTTAAAAGGTGCGTAAATCTACATTATTGGTCTATTTGATGAGCTCTTGGCTTCTGCATTTCAGAATGAGCAAATTCCTACACCCCACGAACCCAAAGCTGAGAGTTCAAAATGCCCAAGCTAAGGGGATTTGAGCATGTGGCCAGGGACACAGGGGCACAGCTTCCTAACAGCCAAATTCTTAAGGCTTCTTGGGGCAGAAAGCACAAAGCAGCAGCCTCAAAGCTGTTCCAAAAAGTTCAGCCCACTCCAGCCTATGTGCAGATCCCCACATAAAGCAATGTAGAACAAGGGGAAGAAAAAGCAAGGAGCAACTTGCTTTCATGGGGGTGTTGGCGGAAGAACGCTCTTGACATTCTGGGGGAGCAGCATGTTGGATAGGTGGGCATGCATGTGGCACATGGGAACAGAGAGGCCTCCAGACTCAGCCAAGGAACTCTGGAGGAAGCTGGGGAAAGGCACCTTCTTGAGTTTCAGCAGCGTGAAAAGGGAGATTTGCAACAGAAACTAAATCTGTAAACTTATCTGTGAGGCTGGGGGGCTTCAAAAGGTCATGGCAGAGGAGGGGGAGATACAGGTCAGGAAAAGTGACCATCTCTAGCACCCCACTGGCTTTTGCCTTAATACTTTACCAAACATTTCCTGTGCAGAGCAAACCTCCTTCTACTATTATCAACTGATCTGCTAAACACAGGCTTGCCCCATCGTAACAGCCTAGTTATGGCGGTGCAAGAACTCATTTCTCCACTCTTCAAAAAAGAGACCGAGGTGGCATTTCTTAGCTTATCAGTTAATTCAATCTGAAATAGACAAACAATGATTAAGATAGGATTCTGAAAATACACCCCCTCAATTAAAAAAAAAAAAAAAACTGGGAGAACTGAGGAATGTCCCTAAGGAGTAGTGCAGAGGTTGAGCGCAATTTATTTGCAATTAATGACGTGGAAGAAGGGAAACGCTGAGAAGCGGCCTGGGAGGAAGGCTTTTGATTCTCCCTGCTGTGGGGATGCTCAAATGCTATGCAGAGGAAGCAAAAGTGGAGAGAATGCCCTCAATTTGTACTCTTAGGGGCATTTTACTGCTGACACTGTTGATACTGCCACGTTCCTGTGAGATCTGCCTATGTCTGACCCAGCAAGTCCCCTGTTTTTCACTGGGGATGCCTGAACGGTTAAAGGTAGCAGCACAGACACAACAGGGAAGAGTAGAATAAGCCGTGGCAGCGTCTCCCGTCTCCCTAAGTCAGAGAGTGCTGCCCTCTTTCTTCTTCTTTGCATGGAGAGAAAAGTGAAGGAGCGGTTTCTTAATCCCACTGAGTTGTTTTCTTGCTGCCCTTAGCGTGGGTGGAGATGGCGCCTGCTAGTTGAGAAGATGGATGCAAAGACACCAAGTGGCTTTTTGGTGTCTTTGCTTCGTGGAACAGAAGCAGCAGCAGCCCGAGACTCACTGCCTGCCTGGCCCAGTATGGTCCACTCTAGTTGGCAGTGGCTTCTCAGGGTCTGGAGGGGGTGGTAGGTCTCCCTTCTCCATCCCCTCCTATCTAACCTTTTTACTTAGAGATGCCCGTAAGGTTTCGAACCTGGAGCCTTCTCCATACATGGTTATGTACCACTGAGCTCCAGTTTCCCACCCACCCGGAAGGAAGGGAAAAGAGCAAGTTAAAAGTGTGTCAGGGGCACTCACAGGAGCCAAGACTTATAGAGGCTGGTTCAAAGAAGGGCCAAGTCCTCTCCTTTGTCCCACTGGCTCCTTCAACTTGTGTCCCCTATGCAGTCCAGCCTTGCCAGTACTTTCCTGGGGTAAACTGCCCTTTGACCTGATCTCCAGGGCTCCTTCTTCCAGCCCACCATTGCTGCTGCCTCTCCCATCATGCCAACTACGGACGACTGACAGAGGGGAAGCACAGGCAGATACACTAGGAATGGAACAGCCCTACACTTGCCATGTGCATGTCCCTACGCTGCTGCTCCCCCTTCACATAATTAATAATGATAATGATAATGATAATGATAATAATAATAATAATAATAATAATAATAATAATAATAATAATTTATATCCCACCCTCCCCAGCCGAAGCTGGGCTCAGGGCGGCTAACAACAATAAATAATACAACATTCTAAAATCATTTCATTATAAAATTAATTCAAATCAAAGTGATGGCAACCATTGGGCTAGAGCTGCTCTCCTGCTGTGAAGAAACACAGCTGGCAGCTACCAGTGATTTTAGAGGACCACCACCCCTTTCACTGGCTGCGGCAGCTGCCACTTGCCCCAACATTCATCAATGCAGGAGCGGGCCACAGGTGTATGTGGTCCAGCATCCTGTTCCCCACAGTGGCCAGAGGGTTTTTAAGAGCATTTTATTTATTTATTTCTAAAGTGCACGCCCTGTGCCTTCAGTGCCAGTCGCCATGCCTAGGGAGGCTTATAAACCAGTCCCCAAGGAGGAGGTGAACTATTGCACCATGTGAAGGAGTCTTGTCCACCCTGAACCTCCCACCAACTGGCTGACCTGATCCATGGAAAGCAGAGGGTAGAAGGCTTTGAGAGAGGGGTGGTGGGGGCTGGGGGCTGCATGTGTTACTGGGAATGGATTGCTAAATTGAAGGCTGCGGCTAGGTCTATTTAGCTGCACTCAAGTAACGGCACGTTCATCAATAAGGCAATGAAGCAGAGCAAACTGTAATGGCGTGGGCCGCCATTTTGAAGCATCCTTTCAAAATGTTTGATAAACGCGCTGAGGCACTGCCCGCTGGCCGGAGCAAAAATGTGGCGTGTTTTTGTACTGGCCACACATGCAAAATGTGGTACCTGCATCAAGCATGAGGGGCACCCGTACCTGTCTCTTGCCATTTCAAATGGTGTTGTGGTTTTGGGGCTTTTTTTCTTAGTAGAGGGGCTGGGTTCTCCCCAGCAAACTGGCACGACTGCTGTTGAAGTTGCTGTCCCAAGTTCACAGAGCTAGTCGGGTGGTGGGGAGATTGGTGCCAACACAAGGCTGTAATGTCACGTTGCCCCTCATTTCAGAGATACAAACAGGTTTTTTATTTGTATTTTTATGCCACCCAATTAACCATGCCCCTTGGGCAGTCCACAGATTTTTAAAAATCAACAAAACACAAAGCAGAAAGAACTGGCCCCCAAAGCCATCATGCAAGCAGTACTCCTCGAGGCATTTTCAGCAGCAAAAAGTGCAAGCGCAGCCTTCGAAGCAATTAAACTGGGCTGCTTTTTCCTTGCCACCTGATCTGACCTTTGCCTTTTTTGAGCCACAACATATTCTAGCGTCTCTCTGCAACAATAACGGCTATTTACGAAAAAGGAGATTTGGGTGTTGGGGAGAGATAAAGTATTTGGGCTTCTTGGAATGCAAAGAGCAGTTTGTGGGCTGTAGCAGGACAGGATGCCTTGAACGACTTTTGGCTGTCCCTGGTTTCCTGAGAGGAGGCTGGGCGACGGGAAGAGTCTCTTTCTCTTTGGCGATCACTCCTAGTTGAGTAAGATTGTCTTCCATGAGCATGGTCTTAACAGTGAGTCCTTAAGTGACTGTGGAGGCCAGTTTTGGATCCACACGTCCTTCCACTGTGGGGACATAGGTTTCTGGGCAGGAGTTGATCACGGTGTGGATTTGCCAAGTGTGCTCTTAGCACATTTGTCCCTTGCGTCCTGAGTTCGAGTGTCTTCAAAGTCCATGACACCTTTGGTAAAGGCTGTTCTCCAATTGGAGCACTCACAGGCCAGTGTTTCACAGTTTTCGGTGTTTATACTACATTTTAAAAGATTTGCCTTGAGACAGTCTTTAAACCTCTTTTGTTGACCACCAGCATTATGCTTTCCATTTTTAAGTTCGGAATAGAGTAGTTGCTTTGGAAGACGATCATCAGGCATCCACACAACATGACCAGTCCAACGGAGTTGATGTTGAAGAATCATTGCTTCAACACTGGTGAAGTCAATGGAAGCAAGCACAGTTGGCTTGCTGAGGACTCCCCCAGCAAAGAACTGCGCTGTAACACCCCCCCCAGCAGCTGTTTCTTTAAGAGCAGGAAAAGGCTGCCACTTTGAAGTCCCAGCTCAGCAGGGGGCTAAGTGGACTCAAAAGCTATAGAGGCAGCCGCACCTCCTGAGGTCTATGGGGGTCAGGCATTCAGGACAGGGAAGGGGGGAAGGAGGGGGGGAAGAAACAGCAAGACAGTGCTGCCCCACCCCAGGCTGAGTGGGAGCTGCAAGAAAAGTCCAGGTCAGAAGTGAAAAGCAGGTTCCTATGTAACGCCAATGTCTCAACAAGTGAATCTGATCTGCAAAAAATGTAACTTGAAAAAAGAGACGTTGCACATACTTTTGCAAACCAAGAAATCTTTAATAAAAATATATTAAGAAGAAGAAGAAGTGAAAAGCAGGGACAGAATAAGCAGCAAGCTTCCTGAAGATATAAAAGAGCTTTTTCTCCACCCCTTCAAATTCAGGTGTGACTGGAGCCACCAGGGAGCCAATTCCTTGAGCTCCACTCCCAGGAGGCCACTCTGAGAAACAGGGAAAGTGCCACGTGGGAATTCTCACTCATGTTAGTGATAGAAAAAGCAAAGCTGGGCTAATATGATGTGGAAAGGGAGAAATTGTGCAACAGGCAGCAGCTGCTTGCTTGACGCACTCAGCAAAAACCTTCCCCACCTCGTCCAAAGCAAGACCCTCTCCTGGAGGTTAGACGAAGCTCAGGAGCTCACTGTGGAAAGCCAGAAGTTAAAAGCATGAGCAAAGGCTGCTATGCCACGGTGAAGATGACCAGGGATGTGATTTTAAGAGCTACCTTCCCCATCTGGAACCCAAGGTGAACATCACACACAAGAGGCCCTCTGCCTTGTGCTAGCTCTCCATGGTGACGTGGCCTGGGGACCCAGTGGCTTCCTAGTCCACATAAACTCAAGGTGGATCAGGAGAGAGATAGGGGGCACTGCTGCTTAATGCTGGGTAAAGGAGTCCTATTTGCACCTCCCACCCCCTGGCAAAATATTATGGGGTGATTTTGGTGACCACCTTTTTACTTGTGCTTACAAGCTTTTGCAGATGAATGCTAGTTCATTAGAAGACCCCCTGTGACCTAAGAGTGCTACAGCACTGCCCCCCCCGAAAATCCATTCCCTCTTAAGCTCTAGCCAGAGCACAGCGCATATGGGGGGGGACTGAAGCAAGCAGCACCTAGCCAGTTAAAAGGCAGGAGAAGCTACTCCAGGGTCCTTCTGTCCTCTGCCACCCTTTCTTCCAGTGGCAAGAGAGGGGACGGGACCTGGAGGCCGGCTGTGCTGCTCTCTGCTTGGGGCAAGGCAGCAGCCTGTAGGGGCCTTTCCTGCCCTCCTCCTCCCCCAAAGATGGGCCTGCTTTGCAATCCCCTTAATTTACTGTTCCTGCTTAACTTAATGGCAGCGGAAAGGCAAGGTGATAGGGGAAAAAATATGAGGCGGGATTTTCCGAATCCCCATTTCCTCTCCAGACAGCAAGAGAGCTCCTGGGGCCTGAACATCTGGGAAATTTAATTTTACCATTTCTGCGCTCCCCCCTCCTCCCCCCATCTCCCCTTTAACAAAGGATGAGGTTGCCTGTTACGGGTGGCTGTGGCAGCCAGGAAGCCATGCCGGGGTGCAGCGTGTGGTGCTGGGGAGAGGCACCAGGCAGCTCCTTGAAAAGCAGAGGCCCCACTCACAGCACTCCCACATCCCACGCCCCAAGGACCCCCCCCCTCTGCCCAGCATTGGGGTGGGGTTTGCCACAATGGGCTGCTCAGCAGGCGACCCCAAACTCCTCTGGGGGAATCTCGCAAGAGATAACACGCGCTCTGTGTAGAAGGGACCTGCTTCTCTGGGCACTGGGTCTACTCAGAGTCTAAAGCTAGTCCTGCCTTGCCCATTTCACAAATGCCGTAGTGTTGTGATCTATTGAGACCAAAAGAGCCCTCCTGTGACCTGCACGCAGCAACAGAAACAGATCCCACGGATGGGAAAAGGGCTCCTCTGTTTTAGCTGCAGAAGGATGGAGGGGAATGGAAGATGAAATTTTGAAGCAGGAAGCCAGATTTCAGCATCCACAGGAAAATGAGTGCCGTGTTGTGAGCTAGCATCACTGGAAAACATGAAGTAACTGGGGTTGTGCTGACCAAGGTCTTGGATGTATTTTTAACATTTTATTTTATAAAGTTGTTGTTGTTTTTACGATCAAACAGTATATAAATTTTGTTAAACAAAGTAATAGTATAAAAGCAGGAGAGGCTACATGGGAGAAACGGCCAGTGGTTTGGGGGGTGGGGGTGGAGGGAGGTGCAGAGAGCGCCCATGGGAAGCGGGGGGGGGGGGGTTTGAAGGGCTAGAAAATGGCCCTGGCACAAATGAGTTTTGGCCCAGCCTCTTGCTGGGTAGAAACAAGTGAAAAGCAGGATGGGCCATACGGAACTATGTGGCACCGGCTCTGAACAAATGACACTGACCTGTTTGGTTCTGAGCCCCATTCAAGCTGCTGAGGCCCAAATACCTGAACCAGCGCCTCTTCCTATATCAGCCTGGAGGGTTTTCTAAAGAAAAACTTGTGATCCATCATGGGGACTGGTATAGCTGGGAGAATAGTGCCCATCTGTGAAATGGTGCCCTTCGCAGTGAGAAAGGCGCAAACATTGTTACCGTCTTGGTGCCAGGTTAAAACTTATTTGCCCAGATATTTAATTTTTTTAAATTGGCGATTGTTTAACATGCTCTTCAGTTTCAGATGAAGCTATTAGTCTTTGATGATGTGTTTTATAGTTGGTTGTTGCCTTGTTCGCTATTTCATGCTCCAGAACTAGTCCTGAAATCTGCGCGGATCGAGGGGCAGGTTATAAATATTTTTAATAAAGAGAGAAATAATGAGCAAAATCCCTTGTGCACCTGGCTGCTCTCTGGAGCTTTGGAACAGCCACACTTGCAGCTTGCGGTCCCAGGTGTGTTTGTCTAACTCTCTTCTTTTCCAACTCTGGCCCTCTGCAGAGCAAAGACCGAGACAGGAAGTCGGCGATTCGGAGTTAAATGATTATGGATTCAGGAAGGAGGAGGAGGAGGAGATTACGAGGGGAAAGATGGAAAAGCCACACGCGCAAAACAAAGACAGAATCTTCCGGCCTGTGCCTGGCTGCTGCTGCTGCTGCCACCGGGAGCCCTGTGGTTCTACCCAAGATGAACTTACGGCAGCCCATCCCTGGGGAGAGACTGAGCACCCTCTAGGCCTGGCTTTGCAAGCAAGAAAAGCAGGCTTTCATCTGCAAAAAAAAGCAGGACTCTGAATGACTCTGCAGTGCTAGGAGGCGAGTGAGCCGGGGACCCCTGGCATGGCCACCAGGGCAACTGGAGAGGGGGGCTTTCCTGACCAGCAAGCAGAAGGACATGGACTTGCACACGGCAGAACAATCCTCACGGACCTGAATCCCGCTATAGGGAGGAGGAGGAGGAAGGCATGTGGTTCCCCGTGGGGGATGCAAGAAGAATGACCGCAGCGCAACCCCTGGACTTGCCTTCAAATCCATAGTTATGGGTCATCCTGTTCTCAGAACCTCGGGTGGGGTTACAATCAATACATGCTGGAGTTTCATGTCATTGATAATAATATAAATCCAACTTGTTTGTATAGTGAGAGAAGACTATGTCGTACTGACTGGATGCAAACTTCATTTTAGGCTCATGCCATTTGGCCAACAGGGTCCTGGGTCTTGGCATTCCTAGATGAATTTAAGGGGGGGTTGGGGGGAAATGCTTACTCCACTTCTGCAGCATTTGTGTAGGTGCGTGAGGTGGGCGGGAGGCAACTCTGAGAAGGAGGCAAGAGGCCACTTGCCAGCGCCATGGCCATCGTAAAACAAGAAGCACTGGTGGGGGGATAAAGAGTTGCTGCCTCAGAGCGGAGCATCTTGGGGAAATAAATCAGGCAGGGAGGGAAACAAATCAAAAGTGGACAGCTAGACCCCAAAGCCAATCCTGAGGTTGGCAGCATCCAAGGTATGCCTTGTGTAGAGAAGAGAAGGCAAGAAGAGCCATGCCTGTGGCTATTGGCCATTGACAGCCTTACCCTCCTCCACAAACTACTACATCTTGTGGGAGGGAACTGCATTAGCCCTTTGCTCAGCGCCAAAAGAGAAGGCAGGAGCACATGGGGGCTCTGCCTGCAGTTAAGGCAGCAGCTGTGGGAGGCTGGGGGCAGAAGCTGAAGCTCCACCCAGGAGTCTCACAGAGATGTGAGCTTGTGGGCAAGCAAGACAGGGTCACTGGACCCGAGCAAGGCATGGGCTGCTAGAGTCATAGGCATCCATGAAGGGTCAGGCTATCCATGGGAAAAGGGGGCAGACAAGGAACTGAGCTGCAACAAACTTATGGGAGCACCCAGCTGTCTCCTAAGAGGTCCGCTTACCATAGATCCCAGGAAGATTAAGTAAAATCATAGCATTATAAAATCATAACATTCAATAGAATCATAAAATTGTAGAGTTGGAAGGGACCACAAGGCTCATCTAGTCCAATGCCCTGCAATGCAGGAATATTTTCCCCAATGTGGGGCTCAAACCCACAACCCTGAGATTAAGAGTCTTAGGCTCCACTGACTGAGCCATCCCACGGGATCAGATACAGGCCTACAGAGTTATCTAGACTACCTGCCACCCGCCAAGCAGGCAGCAATGCTTAGGTGCCAAACAGCAGTGCTTTGAGCTGGTGGCGAACCTAGGAAACTGCCTTACATTGAATCAGACAGCTGGGTCCATCTAATGCAGAGGCGTCTGGGGTTCCAGGCAAGCCCTACCTGGAGATGCCACTGGGGGCTGAACCAGGGACCTTCTGCATGCCAAGCAGGTGATGTGCCACTGAGCTGTGGCCCTCTTCAAATGGGGCTCTTCCATCAGAGGAAGAACAGATGCTCATATACTTTTAACAACAGCAAGGATTCAAGCCTAAACAAAAGCTGTTTTTCCAAACATGGACAGAATTAATTTGCCTGCTGAGCTCAGAGTTATTAAGGGAAGTTATAGAAACCCACAAAGCATGCTGCGAATTTATACAATATCTGCCTATTAGTGACGACCTCAAATCTAGCTTGCGGGCAGCAGATGACTATGAGAAGGAGCAACTAAGGTAAGCCTGGAGCCTCCAAAGTCCTTTAGTGTCCCTAAAAATCCGTCTCCCCCCCCCCCCGCAAGAGGAATACTTGCGTATCAAGTGGTGAGAATTCTCACCAGCAAGCCAGAACTTTTACATAACTAGAGTAAGAAAGGAATACTGAACAATAAAATAGGTTTATTCAGAGAAAAATGGAACAAAACCAAACACTTTAAGGAAATAAACACAAAAAACAGCCATGTTCATAGCCATAAGAATTTTTTCTTATTTGGTTGCAGAGGAAAATGCTACGCCAGAACAAAAATATTATTATTTTATCAGAGTTGTGACTAGGAATTTCTAGTTAACACAGAGCATAAACAAAGCCTTCTGTCACGTACTGCATCATCCAAATTAGATTCTCCATGCATGTTGCGCCCTTAAAAAATGGAACACACCTCCTTAATTCAAAGGAGAGAAACTTCTAGTTTCAGGTCCTCTTAAGTCAATGACTTTGAACAACTAAAAAACATTCAAGGGGAATAATGAGGCAAGTGCAGGACACCCTGGAGAAAGTGGCAACTTACTTCCTCGTAGGGAGTGGTCAACATTTAGCAGAGGAAGCTTCCACCGGATGGCAATAAGCAGGTAAGAGCCTGGCTGCTGGGTCAGGCCAATGGCCCATCTAGTCTAGCTCCCTGTTCTCCCAGTGGCCAACCAGATGCCGATAAGGGAAACTCTCAAGCAGGATCCGAGCACAAGAGCTTCCAGCAACAAGTATTCAGAAGCATTACTGCCTCTGTCCCTGAAGGCAGAGCACAGCCACCCTCCAGGCCATGGTTATCCTTCTTCATGGCCATGCTAGACAAGCCAGGCAGGCAGGCAGGCAGGCGGATCAACCTTTGGCTCTTAGTGGCTGGTATTCCAAATAGCCGTATCCTGGTCAAGAGTAACACCACATTAACATGTGTTACACCTCTGCAGGACACCTGGCCCTGCACCACCACAGCCAGCAGGGGCTCTCCTACCACAGGAAGAAGGGGGTGAACACAGGCTCCCCAGTCCCCAGTGCTAGGTGCTAGCTAACCTAGATTTTTGGAATGGTTTCTGGCATGAAAGAGCCAGGATTGCAAAATAAGAGATTACAAAAGAGAGAAGGTTTAACTGGATGCCTCGTACTGGAGATGACACAATCTCCAGGCACTCACAACCGTTGTTATTCTACACAGCAGGGCTTCCTAGCAAGAAGCCCTCTCCTTTCCCAGATGCTGCCATCACATGTTGTAGGGGAAGCATTGCCATCAAGAATTATTTCCAGTAGGCTACAATTTGCAAAAACATTCCTCCCATTCCTGGTTGAAAATGCCACCGACACTGGATCCGCCCATCCCAACTGGAGGGAGCTTACGTGGAAGATGTGAATAAAGCGTGTTGGGTTGTTGACCTAGAAGGGTCGTAAGCAATTTTTTTCCAAACAGTCAATGGCTAATAATAATATAGCTTAACCACAAAATACCGTATTTTGGGGTATAAGACGCCCCCTATTTTGGGGGACTCAAAATTAAGAAAATGGGGAAAGATTGCCCAGAGTTGTTGAGTTTTATGGGGGGGGGAGTTGCTGAGCTTTTTTAAGGGGGGGGGTTGCTGAAAAATCACTCACCCGATGGACCTACGCTGCCACTCGCATGCGTCACAAAAGCCACCTCTCATCTGTCCCCTCGCCAAAAGAAGCCGCCAATCCCCGCCCAACTGCTGCAGCAACAACCAATCAACACCAGCCCTTCCCGCAGACACTAATAACATGCCCAAGAGCCGCTGACAATCTCCAGCTCGTGACAGCAACCAATCCCATGTCCCCCCATGTACTATCCATGTATAAGAGGACCCCCAATTTTTAACATAACTTTTAAATAAAAAAACCTTGTCTGATACATGGAAAAGTACAGTAAAACAAAACTGTAATTCTTTAATTAATAATGTCCAGAAAGGTCGTGAAAACAATCTTTTTAACTGTCAAAGACCAGAGTAAAGAAACAGGTATGTCTTCAGCATACATTGAAAGCTATATAGCGAAGACACCAGACACACCCATAAAAGGGGAAATCCCACAGCTCAGGTGCCACCACAGAAAAGCCCTTGAACCTCTGAAAGAGGTGTATGTACCCAGATGGCCTCCTCTACCAATCTAACATCTGGCAGGATCTGTAGGGAAGGAGATGGGTCTTTCAGGTATGTGGAGCCCAAGTCATGTAGGAGAATGGGAGAAACTGTTTAGAACAGAAATTGTGTGTTTTCTACATGTCACCCTGGCCAGTAACCTGGCTGCCTCATTCTGGACCAGTTGCAGCTTCTGAACCATCTTGGGGGGGGGGGGGCGCACGTAGAGTGTGATCCAATGTAGAAGTTACCGGAGCATGGATTATAGCAGCCAACTTATCTTTGATCTGGTAAACCAACTGGCAATGGAAACAGGCACTCCCAGTTACCAAGGGTGCCTGGATCTCCAATGACAATGCTGGTTCCTACTTGCCTGCTCCTTCCAGGGGGGTCTGCAACCCCGTCCAAAATAGGCTGCCTCCCTGCCTCTTGGACAGAAAAAAACTGTCTTGCCTTCTGAGCCTCAATCTGTTGACCCGTATCCAAGCTATCACTGTCTCCAAGCACTTGAACTGCCTCTCTTGATTCAGGTGGCTCAGAGATAGATATGCCACCAGCATATTGGTGACACAACACTCTAAATCCTCTGACGACAGCTCCCTACAGATATTAAATTGTACGGGGGAAAGAATGGAACCTTGTGGGGTGCCACAGGATTAATTCCCATGCTGCTGAGCTCCTATGCCCATAACTACTCTGGAAAACAGGCCCAAAGAAAGGACAGGAACCACTGTAATGCAATCTCCCCAACCACCACTGCATGGATCCATTCCAGGAGATTACTGTGAGCAACAGAATCGAAAGCTGCAAAGAAGTGTAAGAGAATAAGCAGGGCCACATACCCCTCTCCTTGTCTCTCAAGGCAGTTTTGCTGCCATACCAAACGTAGTGCTGGGCTAGGATACAAGAACTGGCATACCCCCATGACTTGCATCAGGAAAGGGGCTTTTAAACTTGTTCATAAATGACTTGAAGTTGGGGTTGAACACTGAGATGACCAGGCATGCGGCTAGCACCCAGTGGTTCAGGCTGCCTCCCAGATGTGTCAGCATCCACACTCCCTTGAGGCTTTTGCAGCCAGAAGCATGGAAACAGAAACAAAACGGTGGTGTTCTGAGCCTCTGGGGCTGTCTGTTCAGAAGCCACGGGTTACGATTAGCTGAATGGGGGAAAGGGATGGTTTGCTTTCTGACATTCTGTGTTTTGTGAGGAGCTGCATTGCCCTTGCATAATTCTGAGCCTCCTCCTTGCTGGTGGGTCTGTGTCTCCAGTTTCCTCAACATTGCGTTTTTCCTTAGCAGCAAAGGTGGTTGGGAGGTGCTGGCCTCCAGCCTCCCGTCACGGATCTGGGGCAAATTAGAGACTCCAAAGCACCAGCAGCAACCTGAGCCTCGGCTGTCGCTACCAAGACAGCATGGGGCCTCCATCACCCGAGTCTCCCTCCCCCCATACTGACCACAGTGTGGTGGTGGGGCTTCCACACCGGCCACTTGTTGAGCCAAGAGCCAAGACAACGGGCCGTCTGCCAGCCGAGAAGCTTTATGGCACTTTCATACACATTAGCCAAACAGGCACCCGGGGAGCCATTGCCTGGCAGCAGCAGCAGCTGAGGCAGGCTGAGCAGCAGATGCCTCGCTGGCTGGCGTCCATCCCATCCCCAGCACCCCACCCCAGCCACCAAACACGGGAGGGCAAGTGACAAGTGAGAACCACCTAAGAGCGAAGGGATTTGCTCCCCATTTGCTCTATGCCCCTGGCCTGCAGAGGGGACAGCCAGCCTGTGGGAGGTGACGGGGCCGCCCTGAGCACCAGCCCTCAGGAGGACTGGCTTGCAGCCCTGGAGGCTGCCTCCCAATTGCTTCCATGCACATGCCTTCCCGTGCAGGCCCCCTGCCAGATACCCTCTGGCAATGCACACAGCTGGGAAGGCATTAAAAGAACACAGGTGAAAATTATAGGGTGGCTGTTAAAGTTGCAAAGGTCCCGCAGAAGAAAGGGAAAGCCTTTTTATACACACCTTTCCGGCGGCTGTTGAAAAGAGTTGCCCCAGGGCACCGAATTTACTGCCAAGGCTGTGCCTGGGTGGACTAGTGCTCCATGCATGTGGGCTGGCCACAGCTCTGAAGAAGCCGCCAAGAGGCCTTCCATGCTCCTTGGCATTTGCAGCGGGTCAATTTCACACAATGCTTTGCAGCTGTGAGGTGAGAGGCGAGAGCCTTGTCCTAGAGACCTTAACATCAAGTGGGGTCCGATGAAGCCAACCTGCTGCCCTCCAGGCGCTGCAGACTATAACTCCCAGCCAGTGTGGCCCTGTGATGCTGAGGCTGATGGGAGCTGTGGGCCTACAGAAACTGGAGAGCACCAGGTTGCTGAAGGCTGCGGGGTGGGCAGAGAAGGGAGACTCTCAACACTCACAATTCATTTTTTTTTAAAAAAAGGCGCAATAACCAAAAGTCAATTTCATTTTTTCTTTCTAAAAAAAGGTCTTTGAAAAAAACCATTTTGACCAAGTTTGCACGTGCACGCTCAGAAGAAGGGTAAAAAGCTTTGCCTCGTGGAAAGTTCAGTATATTCTCACAATATGTTGTGACTCTTTTTTTACATCTTGCTTTTCAAGGCAAATATGGCTCACAGTATAGATAAGCTAGTATAAATAGAATTTTAGAATTAGAAATAAAATCCAAAAGCACTGTGGCGATATCTAATGTTGTGTGAGTGGGCTTGTGCTTGCGTGATGGGATTCCCTTTCCTCTCCTCCCCTATGCAGCTTCCCCCCAATCTGCCCCAGAGGCTGCCCCTCTAGCCAAGAGGTTAAACTGGGGCCAGGTGAGAGAACTGACCCAATTTGTGATGACCGTAGTCCTCAGCTTGGGGCACAATAAGCTGCAGTTATTAGCACAGGAAGTATGGAAATCTTTCCCAGGTGTGGGACATCACCGATGACAGGGTCTAGGAGACCGCTTCAACAGTCCTAAATATCTGTCTGTATTCCACAACTGGGGGAGTGAAAAGGACATTTCCAGAGACTCACTTCCTTCTCTGAGACTTGGGAGTCTGCTTCCACATGGAGACATGCCTTTGCCCAGCTCTTTAAGCATCAGGTTAAAATTACCCTCATCTGCAGCAGACCATACCTGCAGATGGCAGTGCAGGTGTAGAACGAGGGGACCTGATTTCTTTGCATGTTTCAACTGAGATGCTTTGAGGGTTAAACTCCCACGCGAGGCAGTGATGGCCACCAACTTGGATGACTATACAAGAGGATCAGGCAAATTCATGGAAGAGAGAACTATGGTGGCTTCTAGCCCCGATGCCGCTGCTCTGCCTCTACACTTGGAGGAGGCAATGCTTCTGAATCCCAGTTGCTGGGAGCCACAGGAGGGGAATAAAGGTCCTGTGTTTCCCCCAGGCAACTGTTCTGCCACTGTGAGAACAGGATGCTGGACTAGACGGGCCTTTGGCCTGATCCAGCAGGCTCTTCTTATGGATAGGCTTGTCTTCTTGCCCAGGTTTCCCTGACTCATAAACTGGGACTATTTGTTTAAATTAATGCTTTTAATATTCCGTTCTAATATTCCTAATATTCCTTTCTTTCATTCACCTGTTTTACTGGTTTTATGTTGCATTTCTGTTTCAGTGATATTGTTTTTATATTGAATACCACTTAAAAGTTTTATAAAACACCAGGCAGTTTATAGATGCTCTGAATAATAATAATAATAATAATAAATTTTATTTATATCCCGCCCTCCCCAGCCGAAGCCGGGCTCAGGGCGGCTAACAACACCAAAATAGTGCGACATTATAAAAACATTATAAAAATTAATTAAAATCAAGATTGATGGCAGCCATAAAGTTTTGTAAAGGTTGCCAAGGAGGGAGTCAGGCTGCGCTCTAACCAAAGGCCTGGCGGAACAGCTCTGTCTTGCAGGCCCTACGGAAAGATGTCAAGTCCTGCAGAGCCCTAGTCTCTTGTGACAGAGCATTCCACCAGGTTGGAGCCGCAGCCGAAAAGGCCCTGGCTCTAGTTGAGGCCAGCCTAACCTCTCTGTGGCCTGGGACCTTCAAGGTGTTTTTGTTTGAAGACCGTAAGTTCCTCTGTGGGGCATACCAGGAGAGGCGGTCCCGTAGGTACGAGGGTCCTAGGCCGTATAGGGCTTTGAAGGTTAAAACCAGCACCTTAAACCTGATCCTGTACTCCACCGGGAGCCAGTGCAACTGGTATAGCACCGGATGAATGTGATCTCTAAGCGAAGACCCCGTAAGGAGTCTCGCTGCGGCATTCTGCACCCGCTGGAGTTTTTGGGTCAGTCTCAAGGGCAGCCCCACGTAGAGCGAGTTACAATAATCCAGTCTGGAGGTGACCGTCGCGTGGATCACAGTAGCTAGGTCAGGGCGAGAGAGGTAAGGAGCCAACTGCTTAGCTTGGCGGAGATGAAAAAATGCCGCCTTTGTAATAGCTGCAATCTGCGCCTCCATGGAGAGGGAGGTATCGAAGATTACACCCAAACTCTTAACGGACGGTGCTGGCACTAATTGCACCCCCGCAAGAGATGGGAGTTGCCCCCTCATTCCCATATCATCCCGTCCCAGCCAGAGGACCTCTGTCTTCGAAGGATTTAACTTCAACCGGCTCCCACGTAACCATCCAGCCACAGCTTCCAAACATCTGGTCAGTGTGTCTGGGGCCGAGTCAGGATGGCCATCCATCAACAGATAGAGTTGGGTGTCATCAGCATACTGATGGCAGCCCAGCCCAAAACTCCGGACAAGCTGGGCGAGGGGGCGCATAAAGATGTTAAAAAGCATCGGGGAGAGAATCGCACCCTGAGGCACTCCACACACCAAGGAGTGGCGCGATGACAATTCCCCCCCAAGCGCCACCCTCTGTCCCCGAGCAGAGAGAAACGAGCGCAGCCATTGAAGGACTGTGCCCTGGATCCCCACGTCGGCAAGGCGGTGGTCCAGAAGTTCGTGATCGACCATGTCAAAAGCTGCTGACAAATCTAGAAGAATCAGCAGCCCCGACCCGCCTCGATCCAGCTGTCTACGAAGATCATCTGTTAGGGCAACCAGAGCCGTCTCGGTCCCATGACCAGCGCGGAAGCCGGACTGGAATGGATCCAGAGCCGATGTTTCATCCAGAAACCCACCAAGCTGTTCAGCAACCGCTCTCTCAATCACCTTACCCAGGAACGGAAGATTCGAAACCGGGCGGTAATTGGATAGATCTAAAGGATCTAATGATGTTTTCTTTAAGAGCGGGCGCACCACTGCCTCCTTCAGTTCCCCTGGGAATGTCCCCGTGCCAAGGGACAAATTGATGATATCCCCTAGGAGGGCCCGCACCTCGTCTGGACACGCTCTAATCAGCCAAGACGGGCACGGGTCAAGAGGACAGGTGGTGGGCTTTCCAGCTCGGAGGAGTCTGTCCACATCGGCTGGGGATATCCGGTCGAAGTGGTCCAATACTGGACCCGAGGACAGTCGAGGGGCCTCCAGTTCCTTTATTGTATCCAAATTGGCAGGGAGGTCATGGCGGAGCAACAAGACCTTCTCCGCAAAAAAGCTCGCAAATGCCTCACAGCTGTGTGTCGAATTGTTATTTAAATTTGGCTGTCCTTCGAGGGACGTTAAAGACCGAATTATACTAAATAATTGCGCCGGGCGAGAGCTAGCGGATGCAATGGAGGCCGAGAAGTAGGACTTCTTAGCGGCCTTCACAGCCATCTCGTAGGTTTTCATAAAAACCCTATAAGATGTTCTTGAAGCTCCATCACGGGCACGCCGCCATACTCGCTCTAGCCGTCTGAGGTCCCGCTTCATTTTCCGGAGCTCCTCGGTAAACCAGGGAGCCCGGTTTCTGCGGGGTCGCAGAGGGCGCTTAGGTGCGATCTCATTGATGGCTGCCAGGAGATGGGTATTCCAGCCCTCAACAAGCTCAGTCAATGAGTCGCCAGGGGGAGAAAGGTCCCGCAAGGCTTGACGGAATCTATCAGGGTCCATCAGCCTCTGCGGGCGAGCCCAAATCGGCTCGCCACCTAAGCAGGGTGGGGGTGGAACGTCAATCCTGGCTTTCAGAGCGTAGTGATCAGACCATGGCACCTTCATCGAAGGACACATGATCACATCTATACCAGCGCCAAAGATCAAATCCAGCGTGTGGCCTGCTTGATGTGTGGGGCCCGAAACAAACAAAATATGAAGGTTGCCCAGGGTGCATAATGTATGCTGACAACGGGCTTGTTTGATGCCTCATTGTTTCTGTATACTTTGGCTGACAGAGCCCTATAAACCTACAATTAACTAAGTGCATTCTCTTGAATGCCTCACCTGAATAGCAAGTCCAGGTGGCAAGCGTCTGAGAGGTGAACTATTCACTCAGCGGCTGTCCCGCAGGGCTGAACGTCTCCTGGAAGCATCAGAGAAGCTTTTCATCTGGGCCCACGTTTGGTGGCCAGGGTTATGCTTTTAGGAAGCCATATTTTGGGGGGTTTAACCAAGCAAGGGACGCAGAAGCAAAGCAAAGGCATTTCCTTTCTGGATCACTTTCAGGGGTGTCCCATTGGGGGAGTGGGAGCTAGAAAAGCAGGCTGGGCACTCCCAGGAAGGAAACTCCCAGATGGGAATGGCTGCTCTTTAGAGTAGCTCTAAATCCATGCACCAGGAAAAAAGATTCTTGACGTAGATAGGATGGGATGTGTGTCTGGACTTGGCAGCTGGCAAAGCACTCTCAGGACCTGCCAGAAAGGGAGTGGAGCACGCCACGGCCCCAATCCTGCAGCGCCCATGGGCAACGGGCTTCAATAATAATGATTATGATAATAATAAGTATTTCTTGTTCTCTACCCATCTGACTGGGTTGCCTCAGCTACTCTGGGTAGCTTCCAACAAAGTATGAGGGCAAGCTGGGAGAGGCATCTCCAAGAGCTGTGCCTCCATCCTAATACAAAGTGGCGCCTCTTTGGTTGCTCAATGGCTCTCAAATCTGAACACCAACATGGCAATGAAGTACACTGCAGAGCGGTGGGGGCAGAAGAAGAGGTCAACTGCCACAACGAGAGAGTGAGCAAACAGAGAGAGTGAGAGAGGACTTGAATGACAGGGGGCTGAGAGCAGTTAAAGTGGGGGGCCTCTTCACACTCACAGAGCCATTTTGTATAAAAGCTTTAGAGAAGCTTTTTAGAGAAACATCCTCAATGTATTGTCCAGTAAGACAAGTTTGCATGCAGTAGGAAGTCATTGAAACACTGTCTGTACCAATACTCATCTCAACCCAGAAGGACCAGCAAACTGGTTTCAAGAAAAATAAAAGCATTCAGCTTCGGTTCAGGAGTGCAGCGTCTACAGGGCTGAGAAAGACTTCAAAAGTAGTCTACAACCAAAGGTGGTAAGTAACTAGGAGGTCTCTCTAAGACAGAAGACTCTGGTCCTCTACTGATGAACATGTCAGCAGCTTCAACTGCTTTACTTGTTCATCTTACAGTGTTTCATGAGTTCAATATAACTTTTTGAAGAAATCCCTTCCACACCTCCTCCTCCTCCTCCTCTTACAGGCACCATTCCTCCACACCCAACTTTGTTAGTTTGAAGTAGGCCAAGCAGTCAAAGAGCGCAGGTGAGGAGCATGTGCAGCATTGCTAAGCATTACCAGAACTGGCAGGAGGAGCCTCTGCTCTCCCGCCCTGGTGGGGATTTTCTCCAGAGCAAATGCACACGCCACAAGCTGGATCTCGATTTACAAGCCTCCAGCCTTTGGTCCCATAGGGCAAGTGAAATCTTCCAGTGTGGAAGAACAGAAGAGTAAGTGGGAGCCAGCAAGCATGCTCAACATCAGATTAAGCGCCAAGCCCTCTGGTGCTCCCACCCCATGGACCAAGTTCCAGTCATCTTCCACAAGGCTACAGACCTCCCCAGGGAGCTCTAGAAACAAGAAGCCAGAGGAGCATGTGGAGAGGAATTGCTCAAAGCCAAGCTATTAAGGGCTTTGGGGCTGGGGAGAAGAGAGACTAGAGAGCCAACACGATCAGAATCAAAGAAAATTAAAACACAATATTGAGAGTAACCTAAGTCCAGATTTCCTCTTCCTAATCCTCCAGGAACCCACAGATGGCTGGGGTGGAAAGGATGCCACTCTGGCTTCAATCCCTGCTTGGAACAAGAAGAGGCCTCGAGTATTCATGAGTTCAGAACTGGGACAAGTAGCTTGGGAATCTTGGGCACATTTGGGCCTCCTATAAAAGCCCCCTCCCCCACTGTGTGGGGCCGGGATGAGGAAAGAAGCAGGTGTCAATGCTTCAGACACCATCTCAGGTGCCACTAAAAAGTCAAACGCAAACCTTAGCACTTCTTGTGCCCCCGTAACATGTCACTGCAGCCACCACATGAAGACGCCTCCATGGATCTGTGCAACCCATAGCCTTAACACAGCAATCGGGCTGCAGTGCCTCAACTCTCCTCCCCACCAGCCCTACTCTTTCTGCTCCAACAACGCCACTCCACCTTCCCTCCCCACACCCCGCCTGGCCCCATCTGTGCTCTGAGCAGCTCCTGACTGACTCCAGCTACAAAAGCTGGGGCTGCTGAACAGACTCTTGGGCTGGGGTGCTGCTTGGTGGTGGGGTTGTTTTTTTGTATTATAGATCATGTGGTGATTGATGTGGAAATTGATCAGCTTTGTTGTTAAATGTTTTATTTATTGCTTATGACTATGAGGGAAAGGCACATTTTGGGTCCAGCAGCCACATGCACAGCTGTCCCAAAGAGGGACCTTGGCACTCCTGGTGGGGCTTCCTCTACACCCAGGGGGAAGAGGACTGAGGACCTGGGCCTCCTGCCCCAAATTGGGTGGGTGGAAGAGTGAATGAACTGCTGCCCTCACCACATGATCCATCACAAGGTGCTTATGCCTGCGTCACTGTTTTGCACCTGCAAGGCTGCCAAGAAACACATGTGCCCCCCTCCCTCTTCCCCCGGTGGGACTGGCGTGGCAGCCCTTTCTTCCTCTGATTTAGCTGCTGCGAGGCTCTCCCTCCCCCAGGGAGGCTGGCCTGCTTGCTCAATGCTTGCCAGCTGGGACGGTGTCTGCAGATCTGTCCCCAGGTCCGTCCCGTCTGGCCTGAGCTCAGGGCTGCAGACTGCCTGGCTGAGGGTCTCTGGCTGGCTCCTCTGGGGACAGGGTATCCTGGCACCCCTCCATTGCCACCGCTTTGAGACTACGGCTCCTGCACCTCCTCCACCACGTCCAGCGGCAGCAGCGGCGGCAGCAGCAGCCGCCGCCCGACTTCACAAGGCACCATCCCTCCCCTTTCCAGCGGAAGAGCCTGCATGCTGCTGCCCTGCCTGCCTCCCCCCTCCCCCCCCTGCAAAGTAGCTCCAGCTGTCAATGGCCCAGATTGGAAGTGCAGGTACAGGAGCTGGCGCCCTGCCCGTCTCCCTTGTGTCTGTCTGGTGAAAGAGGAAGCCAGTCCACCTCTGGAATCCTTCACTCTCTCCTCGTTGCTACTCTCCCCGCGTCCCTCCAGGGGATTGGGGGTCAGTCTCGCTCACTCGGTCTCTCTCTCCCCCCCCCCTGCCCCTCTCCGATTACAATGCAGGCAGTGTTCGCTCCAAATCCCCCACTGCACGTTAATTCTGCTCTTCTGTCTCTAACGACCAAACCGCCTTCCTGTGCCTTCTGTCTTTCCATTACTCCTCTGCTATTTTTTATCTCCGACAAATAGCGTGCGTCAGCTCCAATTGAAGGGAATGGGGCGGGAAGGGGAGCACGCGGCAGCGGGCGGAAGAGGGGGCACAGACAGACCCTTGTTTGCACAAGCACAGGCACCCCTCCGCCACGGAGGGGGCCAGCTCACAACGCCGAGAGCCCAACAGGCCCAAAGGAGCAGAAACAGCAGCCCAGAATCTCAATTATCGAAGCAGTCGCTGTCCTGAGCACGGTCATTTCATAGCTCACATCAGGGCGGCTTATATTATTGGGATTATCCCATAGGATCTGCCATAGTGAATGGTTGCAGAAGTGTCTGTCTGTCCTACAGTACTTTTAAGCCATACAGCATTCCAGATACCCACCTCCCTCTTTAAGACTGTAGCACTGATTTGGTGGGGGGGGGGGAAGCCTGTAGCACTATTCAGGAGTGTGAATTTCAAGGATTAGAAGATATGAGATGTAGGCAGAACCTGCCAGTGAAATCAGTAAGGAGCTCTTAAAACAACTGGTGCATTTTACTGGGAAAAGAAAAGACACAGAACTAAGAGATAGCAAAGCAAGCACAAAGCAATAAAACTACTAGCACATTTGCAAAGCTAAGCAGGGTCCAGTACGGTTTCAAATTGGATGGGGCACTGTGGGTTGAGATTCTTGCATTGCAGGGGATGGACTAGATGACCCTCGGGATCCCTTCCAACTCTACAGTTCTGGGATTCTATGAAAGAAGCCCATGTTTCTCTTCTCTCCCTTTGTGTGCATTTGCGTCCCAAAGCAGCAGATGCAATCCTCCCATCAGGCCAAGGTATTCAGCACTCCCTTTAGCGCATTAAGTCCTCAAGGGTCTCCTTCCTTTCCCCAGCAAGATTGTTCCAGTTTCTGCCTCTCTCCCCCTGCACATCCCAGCAGAGACTCAAACTCTCCTTTGGGGGCACAGCAGCACCCCAGCTTCCAGGCAGTCAGCAGCTCTTCCATGCCAGATCCTGAACTCCCCTCTTTTCCAGGCTGATTTATGGCCTGCAGAGAACGTTTCTCTTTCTGCCTCCAAGATTCCTTGTGTTTTGGCCTCAGCTGCCACTACCCCAATCGGCTGTTGATACTGGCACGTCCCGCTCTCAGCTTTGACAACTGGACTTTTCCATTCTAGACACCTCAAGAGCCACTCCCAAAGGGCACAGATATCCCTTGTTGGTGCCTTGGGATTTGCCAAGGTCCTCCGGCAAGAGAAAGAAACAAAACTCTCTGCTCCAGGCCAGCCTGCCTTCCCTCAAGCTGGAAGGAAGGGCTCATTGCAGCAGGACCCCTTCCAGCCCTCTCCGTTAAGCAGACCAGGCCTGCTCATTAACTGCCTGGCTGGTGGGATGGCAGCACGTTGCTGAAGACTCCAGAGAGCTCCATGTAGCTGGAAGTTTTGGAGTTATAGGGTGCGTCTGCATTTGGCAGCAACACACACATCTCTCTGGCAAAGGACTCGCCACCCCCAAGGTTGCATGTTCTCACTGGAGAAGGTACCCAGGGCACCTTCCAACACTGTGCAGTCCAGGGGCAAAAACTGCTCACTGCCCCCCCCCCAAACCATCCGCCGCAGCTCCCTTATAAAGGAACCACCCAGATCTTGCTTCTGTGCAAACCAGGCCCAGCTTGTTAAAGGTTATAAGAGACACACAGATGAAGCACAGCCCTCTGTCAGCCTCAAACTGGGTGGGTAAGCAAACTTCCCTGCCCCTCCCCAGAATGAGGAGGAAGCAAGGCAGCATCACAGTTGGGTCCTGAGGCAGCACAAAGCTGGAGGGTAGCTAAGCCTGAATAATAATAATTTTTATTTATACCCCGCCCTCCCTGGCCGAAACCGGGCTCAGAGTGACTAACATCAATTATATAACACATCAAGATAAAATCAAGCAATCAATTAAAATCAAAATCAATTAGAATCAAATCAGAGTGGTTCACATCTTTCTAACAGTAGCAGACTAATTACTTTCGCCTTTTCAATCACAATCAAGCACTTCATAAACTGCCTTGCTGCTGCCGTTCTTATTACTTTGTCACAACACACCAGCCAAGCAAGCCATTGTTCTTCCCATTTTACAGGTGGGAAATGGTGGCAAAGCGATAATGGAGTGTCCCAAGGTCATGGCTGAGAAGGGATATGAGCCTGTGCACATGCCCATCCCTCTGCTTTCCTGGCTGCCTCTCAGAAGAACTTACACACACAGCCGTGACTGGTGCCATTCTTAAGCAGTAATTTTTGTTCTGAAAGAATTATCGTCTTCCACCTTTTACCCCTCTCAAAGCACCAAGGCTTTCACCTTCAGGAAAGGGCCATAACGCAGTGCCGGAGGATCTGATTTCCACATAGAAAGTCCCAGCTTTAATCTCTGGCACTTCCAAGTAGTGTAGAAGCCTGGAGAGTTGTTGCCAGTCAGTGTAGACAACACTGAGCTGGATGGACCAATGCTCTGACTCAGGATGAGGCAGCTTCCTGTGTTCTTGTGTACTTTCTCTGCATGCAATGCTAGTAATCAGGTGGGGTCACAGAATGTGGATGAGGCAAAATGGCTAAGAGGCACTGGACGTAGGAAAACAGTAAAGGTGACAAAAGTTGGCCTTGGCCTATACCCCTCCAGAATGCTGCAACCACACAAACGCACACAAACTCTCCAAAAGCGTAACAAGGCAGCCCAGAATCCCAGAAAACTGTCAGAGAGAAGCTGCCAAGACTTCCATGTCAATATCCCTCCTGCTTAGGCAAACACAGGCCCTGCTCTGCAGAAAAGCCCATTAAAGAAAGATTTCCTTCAGGAGGCAGAGCAAGCAAACGGAGGGAGCTCAAAGCCTTGCCAAGACTCCATGGCAGAACTGTAGTAACAACGAAGATTACCATCAAAGCAACACTGCAGGCCTCTTTGCAATTCCAGAGCAGAGGAAGGCAAACCACAGAGCTGAGGACACATTCACGAGGAGCAGAACCCTGCATATAATAACACTGTGCATCTGCCGCAGAGACCCAACCCCAAACTTGTACAGACCGGAGGTCCCTTAGTCTTCGCAGGTGTTTCTCATTTGGGATGTTTGCTTACAGTCAGGGTGGGGAGCCTGTGGGCCTCCAGATGCTGTGGTCCTCCAGACTACGACTCGCCTCATCACCATCCCTGACCATTGACCACAACACTGATGGACGCTGGAGTCCAACAACATCATGGGGTGGAGGTACAGATGTCTCATCCCTCCGTCAAGTAAGGGCATCAGACGCCTGTACAACCAGCAGGGAATTCTCTATCTCACAGAGCAAGCCGCATCAGCTTCACAGCCACAGTGACTTGGAAAGAGGCCTGTGTCCTAACAACACTGGGGGTAGCAGCTGTCAAGCCGCAGCAGGGTGGGGAACCTCTTTGGCCCAGGAGACCAAGCCTTTATCCCCACCCCACCCCTGCGGGCCAACTTTGACAGGTGGGTATCATGATGGTGTCAAGTGACTAATAGGCAGCCATGTGCACCTGCCAATGTTGATCCATGAGGGCAACACAAAGCAGCAGCCAGCGGGACTGAACCCTCTGCAGACCAACCGATGAGCAGAGGAAAGTGCTTCTCTCTCTTTGCAGCATGTAGCCCGGCTGGTTTGTCTGAGACATCTGGAGCCGTTTGCTCTCAAAGCACTTTGCTCAGGGCACCTTCTGTCTGCTCTGAGCTCCTGCACTGTGTGGGCTTGGGAGGCGTCTTTTGAGTGGGTGGGTGGAAGAGGACTAGACAGGCTTTTGCCACTTCCAAGTCTACTATTTGGTTTCTCCTTCCCATACATAATATTTTACAGATTTGTGGAGCTCCACCTTACTGTTTTTAAATCAACTCTCCAATTTCCCCCAGGATCATTTTTTATCTGTGTTAAAGACTGTATGATGAGATTCTTGATGCAGTTGTAACTCTGCTCTAAGAATTCCACTCCCCCCCCCCACTCCCAAGTTCTCTTCCAGAGTCAAGATGCTCTGACAGTCCTCAGCTCTGTGATGTTTTTCCCTCCCTTCATCTTTTAAAGGTTTCCTCTGGCAACCTTCATGAAGGCAAGGACCTGTTCTAGGAGTTTAAGGTTAAGGCGGGCAACTTTCAGCAGCTTTCCAAATCATGCCCTGCAGCCAACTGCCCCAACAGCCATTTTCCTCACTCTGGGGAGGGGCTTGGCCCCTTCAGCAGCCTATCTGTGGAAAAGAGGGCTTCACATCCGGACACGGGTCTTTGGTTGCCATCTGCATGCAATGTGCAAATGAGAAAAACTGCTGTTTTTCTGTGATAGGAAAACCTGACTCTAGCAAAGAAAAGATACAAAAATTTCCTGGGTGTGGGCAAATTGGGAGAGGGGATCTGGATAGAGTCCCCTTCTTCAGCCCAATTGACCCCAGAAAACCATAAGGAAGGGGGGAAGCGAAAGAGGATGAGGTGCTGGAGCTGCGCTTGCAACCTGGCACCTCCGCTTTGAACGACAAACCTCAAGATACAGGCGCCACAATCAAGGCGCTCTTACGCACGTAAGAAGAGCTTGGCTGCAGCTGGATCAAACCAAAGCTGGCCCCTCTAGCCCAGGCTCCTGTTCTCACAGTAGTCAACCAGCTGCCTCTTCTGGGAAGCCCACAAGCAGGACTGGAGTGCGACAGCAGTGATTCTCAGCAACCGACATTCACAGGCAGACTGCTTCTCATACTGTGCAAGCAAGACTAGGACCCATTGGTAGTCATCCTCTATGAATCTGTTGAAATTCTCTTTTAAATCCAGCTAAGCTGGTGGCCACCACTACATCGAGTGGGAGTGGTGAGTCTGTCCTGAATTGTCCAACATTCAGCTTTTATAAGATAACCCTGTTGGGCCATTATTATGCTTCTTCCCGAAAGAATGGGGAAATGGAGCAGGTGAGAAGCAAAGAGAGTGCCATAGACAGGATGCCCAGGGCTCTTGGCAGCTCCTTCCACAGCTGTCAGCTCCATCACAAGTAGAAACCAGTAGCAGCTGGGAGAGAGCTGTGACCGAAATCCTGGAGAGCCAATACTGACCTAGCTGCACTGAGGGCACTTTCCACGTTCAAGAGTTTGCCACATAAATTTAGACTCTCTTCTCAGGCATGGAGGTTGGAACAAGGGCAGATCCATTACTGCACTTTCAAGTACAGCTTATGCCTGTTTGGGCTTCACTTGTGTGGGCGCACCATTTGTGGTCCCTTCCCTCCTAAAGGTTTATCATTTCTTGAGTTGGGGAACTATATCTCATGGCTTTCGCTGTCAAAAGCGACTGCAATTGCCTCCAGATTTGTGGCCTATTTGAAATCAACAAGGACTGTCTACTCCTTTTCACATAAAAATAATAAGTACCCATGAGCTGGCATCTTCCAGTCTAGCCGATGACGAGTGAATTCCTAGCCTGAAGTATCAACCCTGCAGAGGAACTGCTTTTCTTCCTGAGAAATCTTTCTGGATCTATCTTCATTAAAGCTCAATTAAACTGAGGGGAAAGGAACTCTGAAACCCTACCCTTGCCTTCCAGAAAAATAAAATACTTCATGCTGGGTGTAAATTAAAACCAACATAGCAGCAGCAGCCTGGGGGGAAAGACGGGCAGAGGACAGGATGACGTGGGGCTCAAGCATCGGAGCATCGTCCCTGGTGCCAAGACATTCCTGAGCATGGCGAGGAGAGCTCCCTGCTGCGGGAATGTACACAAATGCACGTGGATGGGAGGCAGCCCAAGGCTCACCTACCGAGGAAAAGGAGATCAGGTCTTTGCCAGCTTTGCCCCTCCTCACCTCCATGCCACCGGGATCCATCATCTCACTGCCCATAAGCTCTACAAGCAGAAAAGGAAGAACTTGGGTCTTCTGTTCTTATCATCATTTCCCACTGATGTGTCTCAATGTCTCCGCCAGGTGCCCCCCCCCCAGGCAAGCATGTGGCTGAAAGGTAATGTGGGAAGCAACCAAAGTATTTCTGAAGGGCTCCACAATGCCCCCAGGTTTGGCTGGAGACCAGACACCTGGGCCACCCACTGGCCTGCCCTCTCCAACCCATAAGATCCGCTTTACCAACTTCACAACCCATTTCTGAAGATGTAGATGTTACAACAACTCATTACCCTTCCGTTGAGCAACGCTGCCCCTTCATTTTCCAATTATTACACAAGCACCAACTTCTCTTAATTGCAGCAAGAAATGAAATCCACTTTACTAACACCAAAATGGGCTGGGTTAATATGATGCTTAGGACCAAAGTTTACAATGCATTTTGCAAGCTTTCAAGTTCCACGGAATTCTTCTTCAAACTGTACTGTAGTAGCCAGGATGGGCTCCAGGAATGAGAAGTCCACAAATCTTGAATTTTCATGGTAATTGGCCAGTTTTCTGGTTCCCACCCAACCAGGATGTACAAAGGAATTATTTATTTATTCTCCCTCCAAAAGGAAATAAAAACATTTTGAAACACATTCTAAAAACAGTTAAAAAAATTCTCAACCAGTGAACTCAGTATTTCCGGAAACAGCATCTTTTGGTATCATCAAATGCCTGGGTAAACAGGGATGTTTTAAATTCCTCCTAAAAGTAAATAATGAGGGAGAAAGACGCCCCTCACCAGGGAGTGCATCCACAAGCAGGGAACCACCTTTGAAAAGGCACTGCAGTGTGTTAGAGCCAACTGAGCAGCTCCCCATTTGGGAGCTGAGGGGGGCACTTTGGCCACGGTGGGCTCTGGAGACAACCAAAAAGTGAGAACCACTGCTGCTGCTTCCAAGGGCCTCCATCACTAGGGATGACGGGAGAGAATGCAGGCAATGCCAGGGAACTCGGTACAGGACCAGAGCTTGCTTTTCCTCAGGGTGGATAAAAATCAATGGTTTTTTTAATTTAAATCGGATTTTTAAAATAAAATGCTTTTGCTGGAAAAAATCTTTCTAAAGATAATTTTCTATTTAAGTTACCTTATAGTCCAATCCATTCTTAAGGAAATTAAGAACCAATCCATTCTTAAGGAAATCAGCCCTGAGTGCTCACTGGAAGGACAGATCGTGAAGCTGAGGCTCCAGTACTTTGGCCACCTCATGAGAAGAGAAGACTCCCTGGAGAAGACACTGATGCTGGGAAATATGGAGGGCACAAGGAGAAGGGGGCGACAGAGGACGAGATGGTTGGATAGTGTTTTCGAGGTTACCAGCATGAATTTGACCAAACTGCGGGAGGTAGTGGAGGACAGAGGTGCCTGGCGTGCTCTGGTCCATGGGGTCACGAAGAGTCGGACACGACTAAACGACTAAACAACAACAACAACATAGTTCAAAGGCTATTCATCAGGAAATAAGGATTTGTTTTAAGTTTTTCATGTGTACTAAAACTCAGTCCAAGTTTTTTTTAAATAAAAAAATCATTTAACCACATCAGTTAACAAACGTGGATACATATGCTATAATGTTATTGTTTTAGTTAAATAAATTGTTTAAAATGTTATTAAGGAAATGATTATTTTTCTCCTTCCAATAAAGTACAGCAGAATAGTTGTCCAAATATAAAGTTAACTTATTAAACCTCACAATAATTTCATAATTATCTGACTGTGTATTTCTAATAGTATAACCAAATCAGTGATTTTTGATATAACTGTAAAAACTACTCTGAAAATTTATTATTCCAAAAATGAAACTTTCATCTGGTTGTCAATATTAAGATTATATCAGTAAGAATGAGTCTTTCTGTAAAAAAAATATGATTTAAATCAAATCTTACTGACTAGTGATTTAAATCGATTTGATTTAAATCAAATCCACCCTGTTTTTCCTTCTCCATAGTTTGCAAGAGATACCCGTTCCCTGGCCTGGGGAAGAAGAGAAATCTTTCACAGCATGTTGGACAACCAGAGTCACCACAAAGAGACCTGTGATGGCCAGAGACCACATTTGTGCATAACCTCTCTAGGTGACACCTGATGTCTCGTACCATGAACTGAGAAGGCTGTAGCTATCCATCACTTCTAACAACTGCACAGGTGGAAGAAATGGCCCGTGGAGTGCAGCTCTCAGAAAGCAGCCCTGCTGAGCTTCTGCAACAGGCGCTGGGCGTTTTGGAGAAAGCAAAGGCAAGTAGCAGCAGCAGCAGCAGCAGCTGCCGGGTGCCGACAGCACCAGACACGGCTGGGTTGACTAAGCCCACTTTCCTTCCTCCTTGGAGCTCTGGTTCCGGCAGCAAGGCAGGAATCCCAGCAGACCCCGGCGGAATGGAGGTAAACTTGCCTCCAAAAGGGCAGCCGTAAGCCGAGACGAACCCAGCGCACAGAGGGGGAAAATAAATGGAAAGAAAGTTTCCACTCCTCACCTCAAAGCTGCTGTGGGTTTCTCTCCCTTTCTGGGTCAGAGAGAGAGAGAGAGATGATCGTTTCAACTATTCACTGATGTCATTTTTTCCAGGATAAAAAAAGCTCTCCCTGCCAACCCCCTCTCTTTTTCCTCCCACATAACACACTTCTATGCAAACACTTCAAAAATCAATTTGGGGGAGGCCAGAAGACAGAGTAATTCCTTCCCTCTTTTTATGAGGGCACCCACACCCGTTCTTCGGCAGGGGGGCCTCACACCACACCCAGCCCCAAGCCGAGAGAGAGGGCAGCTCTCTGCCTGGAGAGCCCAAAATAGAAGTGCCGCTGGGCTTCCTTGCCATGCCGGCGTCTGCACACAGGCGGCGATACGTCAGCCAAGTGGCTAAGCTGGACCAGAGCAGGATGCCAGGCAGCACTGACCTCTCTGAGGGCAACAGCAGGCAAAGCAGTCTGCCCGCCACTGCCCAATAACCCAGCCACCCTGGTTTCCTCTGGCTGGCATGCATGCTGGGCCTTTCTGTGTGCTCAGAGGATAGGAGAGAAGCTGAAACGAACAAGCAAGCCCTCAACAGCCCAATATGCCAACTTTCAACACCCCTGCAAAGCCCAGGAGGCAGCGTACAAGGCTTGGGTTCCAATGCCAGCCACACACACACACAGAGAGAGAGAGAGAGAGAGAGAGAGCCCAAGGCAGAAGGACAAAAGGCAAGCGAGCTGGATCAGGCCCCTGGCCCACCGAGTGCAGCACCCTGTTCTCACAGCGGCCAGCCAGGCTGGAGCTGTCAGTGGTTTTCTCTCTCATCAGGGGCCTTGAGAACTCTCTTCTAGGGCAGCTTATGAACACAGCTAACAAACAAGGATTTGGTTTCTGCACGGTTTAACCCATGCCTGCAATGCTCTCTCTTCCAGCATTAGAAACTGGGATACAAAAGTTAGGAGCCATATGGCTCCTGGGAGCCGGATTGTGGGCACAAAAACAGAATGCCTGGTCACCAATTTTCTTTCTTTAATGGATTTCTTTTTAAAAGACAGATAGCAGTAGTTTTACCTTATTTTTATTTGTCTGCTGCCGGGTGAATCAGGGGATTAGCAGGCTAGGTAAGCAGCAAAAGACACCTCTTCTGCTACCGCGCTACCCCCCGCCAAACACCTGATTCGCTTGGTAGTGTAGCAGCAGCAACAGCAGCAGCAGCAGCAAATAATAATAATAATAATAATAATAATAATAATAATAATAATAAACTAAAAAATTGCTGCCTGGTGATTCAGGGGGTCAGCAGACTAGCAAAACAGAAAAAGGAATATCTTTGGAGCCAGTGTGGTGTAGTGGTTAAGAGCGGTAGACTCGTAATCTGGGGAACCAGGTTCGCGTCTCCGCTCCTCCACATGCAGCTGCTGGGTGACCTTGGGCCAGTCACACTTCTCTGAAGTCTCTCAGCCCCACAGAGTGTTTGTTGTGGGGGAGGAAGGGAAAGGAGATTGTGAGCCACTTTGAGACTCCTTAGGGGAGTGAAAGACAGGATATCAAATCCAAACTCCTCTTCTTCTTCTTCTTCTTCTTCTTCTTCTTCTTCTTCTTCTTCTTCTTCTTCTTTGTTTTTGCTGCTGCTGCGCTACAGGTGAATCAGCTGTTTGGCGGGGTAGCGCAGTAGCAACAGACACGTCTGTTGCTGCTGCACTACCCTGCTGACCCCCTGAATCGCCCGGCCAGGCAAGGGGAGATGCTAGGAGCCAAAGGTGGCATCTCCATCCAGTTGCTAAAGGCTGGCTGCCCGTCACAAAATGCAACTGGCACCTGCTAATTTCGGGCGCTGCTCTTGACTGTTGGGTCTGGGAAGTCAAAGCAAAAAGTGGTTTTCAGTCATCCCTGCAGGTTATGTTTCACACTGCACAGCAAATACAACCTATTTTTCAAGCAGCTCCTTGCCCAAACTCAGGAGGTGCCACCATCCACGACTCCTCCTACTGCTGCTGGCCACAGCATCCTAGTCAGTCTCCTCAGACCCTCCTTGCCACCTGCCCCTAATCTAGCTAACCCTCTTCAGCCCCTGCAGTCTCAACCTCCACCCCCCTCCAACTGCTGGTCCTTCCCATCACTCCTCAATGCTGTTAGCACCAGCCAAGGTCCTGTGGCTGCCTACTTGCCATTTCAAGCTGGTCTTTGTTCCTGAACACCAGTTCTCTACACCCACACAGAGATCCCTAATGTTTTTTTAAACTGTGCTTATATATAAAAAGTAAAGAAGGCACTCAAGACTTCCAACAATTACATTTCCAGTACAATTAAAACCGGGAACCATTAAGAAGTCAGAGTAAAACCAACTAAAACAAACCCACAGCCAGCAAGATTCCAGTGCCCTGAATGCCTCCTGTGCTTCTTGAAAAGGTCACAGAATGGACCACCTCCTTTGAGCAGTCACCCTTGAGAAGGCTCTGCCCTGTCTCCTTCAAGGCAGAATGCAGAACAGGCCCTCCAAAGATGAGAGCAATTGAGAGGCGGGTCCAGGCAGGAAGAGGCAATCCTTCATGTGCCCTGAGGGTCTCAAGCCCTTGATGGCTTTATTGGTAAGAGCCAGCACTTTGAACTGGGGCCAGAAACAAATTGGAAGGAACTGCAACTTAAATAAGACTGGTAGAATATATTGAGAAAAAGTGAAAATCTGCATTTTATTATGGATCTCTTATGATTATAATTGTATTTCTATACCTGTTTTGATTTTTATATTGTACAGCTATTATGTTAAGCACTGACATTTGTGTTCTGTATTGCAAACCACCCTATGGTCTTTTGGTGGTATACACGTTTAAATAATGATAGGAATTCTAACCACGGCACTTTTCAAGGGAAATCCCACATACAGTACTCTGCCGTAATCTAACCCAGATGCGACTACTATCTGTATCAAAAGCAAAAGGTTGAGCTTTGCAGGGCTGTGTCTATTCTGCAATTCCATGCAAGCAGTGAAAAAGCACAACATCTCATATCGGGTTAAGAAGACCAACTGCAGAGACTTGTGAGAAGCCGCAGTAATCTTAAGTGTTTAAAGTATGATTTTAAGTGATTTTAAAATGAATAAATGTACCACCCTGGGACCTGGTGGTGAAGGGCAAATATAAATTCAAATAAATAAATACAATTTTAAAAAGCAGGCTTCTTTGGGTAGCCTTGAAAACATGAGGGGACCAGATCCATGAGGTGGTAGAAGTGTCCCAAGGGCAGGAGGCAGAGCCTTAAGCCTTTCCCTATTGCCAGCAGGAAGAAAATCCTCTATCCAGAGGCAAGCAGAAACCAAACAAACTCAGGAGTGGGATCCCAATTGCATGTTCCCTGCTGAAACTCTGGAATCCCAACCAGCTCAGCGGAGTCTGATATGCCTCCCAAAGGCATTTCAAAAGATTCCTCAGAGTGACTCTGTGCCCATTTCTCCTACATCATATTTGCTGGCATGATTTCTTCATTATGCTTTGCTTTCCCTTGCACACTGAGGAGAGTCTGGTTTAACAGCCTCCAGATTAAGAAACCATATTTTCTCCCCAGGCTTTAAATATGCTCGCTACACCCAGTTCTGAGCTCCCCTCTCTACGACAGCCGGGCGAGGGCCAGAATCCAGCTCTCCTGAAGCATCACATTCATTCCTGTGGCGTCACCACAGCCCTTTCTGCAGGATTCCCTCCTGTTTCCTGCACCTCCTGCCCAAGGCATTCTACTTTCTCCACAGCTGATGCTCATGGAATGGCTTCCCTCCCAACTCCCCCAACACTGACTCCTTCTGCATTCAGAACCCTGCAAATTACGACTGGAAGGGCCTCCTTTCGGAAGTAGCCCAGAGCAAGCAGGGCTGCAGGAGACCCCAGCAAACTCTCACGCCCCAGGGGAAATAAATGTTGTGGGGCGCGGGTGGGGGGATGCTTGAATCCTGGGGTCCTCCACATGGAGAGCAGGGTGCGGTCCATGTGACAAAGCATGGCCATCCAGCTTTCCCAGCCAGCTGCTAAAAAACCTTCTGCCCTTACATCTTCCTATTACTCATGGGTAGGCAAACAAAGGCTCGGGGACCGGATCCAGCCCAATCGCCTTCTAAATTCAGCCTGCAGACGGTCCGGGAATCAGCGTGTTTTTACATGAGTGGAATGTGTCCTTTTATTTAAAATGCATCTCTGGGTAATTTGTGGGGCATAGGAATTCATTCATAGATTTTTTTTTTAAAAAATCTAGTCCCCCCCCCCCCCAAAGGTCTGAGGGTCAGTGGAAAAAGTGCTGGGAAAGTGTTGTTGTTTTTTTTGATGAAAAAATTCTTTATTGAAATTAATTAATCTCAATACAGATTTAACTTCACACCTACACATACAATATATTCTTAAATTAGTTAGAATGTTAATTTAACCTTCTAATTCCACGTAGGGGGGGCGGGGAAAGAAAAAGTTTGCTGACCCCTGCTCTTCCTCCTGGTGGCTGCCCAGTCCCCCTCTCAAGCCCAGCCTTCATTTCCTTATTGGCCTCTGCATAAGCGCACATGGGAGACACCTGGGGTTGCATCCAATGAGACTTCCGCTTCCTCCTCTCCCCAACCCATATATGCCCCCAAAATCTGCTCCCAATGGTCCCTCAACAGTCCAGAGCTTATTTTGAGAGGCAGGGGGAGGCGGGGAGAGAGGGAGAGGAAGTCCCTTGCACCAGTGAAGCTGCAGCATTGAACTGTGTCCAGGGTTCATGGGGTTTGCCAGGAGTAACAGACTTTGTGAGGCATGCCACTGAAGAACACCAGGCTACCATAGCAACTCCCGACCTAGTGCACTCCAGGTGCTGGTGGATCTGAGCTCCCATCATCCCTGGCTATGATGGGTGGGGTTAATGGGAGCTGTAGTCCAACAACATCAGGAGGGCACCAGGTTGGGGAAGGCATGTCTACCATAGGACACTCAGAGCCACAGAGAACCTCAGGGCTCCCCTGGCAACTTTCCATGACTCTCAAGGGGAAGGCAGATTAAGCCTTTGGAGAATCTGTGCCCCAGAGCTGCCACCCTTTGCTGTGTTTTCCTTTAAGCCCCTTCAAAGTCTTGTCAAAGCAACTTTGGTATGAGCAAAGACTGATAATTAACTCTGAGTGCAAAGCAGTGGCTCCCTACACAGCAGGGAGAGGACTGCAGCCCTTGGATGAAGCCCTGTTGATTCCCCTCTAACATGCAGCTAAGACACCCAGTCAGCTTTTCAAAGTTGGGAGAAAGTGCTGGCATGGATTTCAGCGCAGCAGCAGCACCTCAAAGCATGTCCCCTCCCGCCGTGGGTCTGGCAGAGAAGCAGACATTCACAGACAGCTTTGCTGAGCTTCACACCGTCTGCAGGAGGGAAGGCCGAAGCAGCTGTGAGCGCTGGTGGGTTGGGAAGCCATGCCCGCTCGTGGCGCAGGGAGTTCAAGAAGCCGCCTGCCAGGAGCACATTCTGAATGATTCCCCCCCCCCCTCCCTCAGCTAATCAGCTACTGAAAGAAGAGCTCCCTCCGTCCTGCCAGGCGTTGCACACTCTCCCCCCGCCACCCACCTCCTGGTCAGCTGCACCATGAAGGAGGGAAGTGGGCTTGGAACAGCCGCTGGCTCGCGGAGGAGCACTCAACGCGCCGTCATTCATTATCCACCGACATATGGAATAGTCATTGTGGGAGGAAGCAGAACCAAACAAGAGCCCCAAACTGCTTCCTCCCAGCGAGGCCTTGACAGCCTCTCCAGCTCCCGGCCATTCATCTCCGGGCAGCTGAAGGGGCGGGAGGGAGGGACGCTCGGTCTGCCCAGCAAGCAAGCAAGTGCGGCACACACAGGCAGTGTTGGGGGGGGCAGGGAGGGGAAGGAGCGCAAGAGCAAGGGGGCCGGGGATTTCCCCAGCTCCAGCCCTCCGCCTGATGGGGACATAGCTGCACAGGCGGCACCTCTGCTCTCCCCACTGTGCAGGAGCCACCTCTGCAGCCAAGCGGGGGTGCAGTGGGAGACGGTCCAAGGCGCTGCTGCGAGGAGGCAAGGCGAGCAGAGCTGCCTTATCCGGGACGGCCCAGCCAGGCCACGCCAGGAAACCAATTTATTTTGTTGTGTCTCTTCCCAGAACACACGGTAGAGAAGGAGTTGGGCGGCACGCCAGGCCCAACGCCGGCGGCTGCCAACTGAGCAGGAGCTCAGTAGGAGGAAGTTTAGTCTGTGCTCAGCGCAGGGGCAGCCGTGTGGGCCTCCCTCCGCTGCTTGCTAGTCTTCGCTACACAAACCCACGCAGGCCAGGAGGGCGGCGAAGGTGGGGTGGCGTAGGGGGGAGAAGCACCAGCGCTTGCAGAGGGGGCAGGCAGGTGAACAGGAGCTGAGCCACAACACTGCTAGCACGGCAGTCATGCTCCGGAAAGGAAGCCGAATCATCCCTCCCCACCCCGTTCCCTGCTAAGGAAGCCCAGATCTGCTGCCAACAAGGCAACTCAGCAACTTGCACACTTTCACTGCCTTCTGCTCACCTTGCTACCTCTATGATGCAGACAGGAACCAGGTTTGCAAATAATCAGGAAGGGGAACAGGGCTATGCCAGGAGGAAAGGGCATGGAAAGGAGGGACACTGGGCCTGTAGGCAGGACTGAAGAAGCAAGAGTTGTGAACGCCCCCTGGAACCCTTCCCCTCGGCCCCAAGTTTGGAAACTCCAAGAGATCAGAGGACAGTTCTGCACCAGATCCCAAACTGCATACCTATGTGTACAATCACAGATGTGGATAACACACTTCGTCCCAGCCAGGCCCTGGGCCAAGGCTCCTGGGGCCAGCCTCCCGTCCCCACAGGACGCTGCCCAGCCGGGCCAAACCTCACAAGCCAGGCACATCCAGGGGGTGAGGGGAAAGGGCTGCACCCAACTGCTGCCTCTGGAAAAGGCACCTCTTCTGGCAGGACACCTTCTGCCTTGCAAGCCTTGGCATTGCCCAGCAAAGACCCATTGCCAGCTCTCCTCGCTGCTGCTTTGGCTGGTAACACTTAGTGGCACAGCTGCAAGAACAATCATCCAGCTGGACAGAATTGCCTTGGGAAGGAGACAAACTGCAAACCTAGAAGGGCTTCTCTTTTTAAATCCATGACCTCATAGCAAAACATCTCCACTTGCCGTTCCATTTGGAAATGGGTAGAGGAATGTGCCCAGACAGAAAGCCCCGGGCAGGGCAGATCCGAAAGGGGAAGGCTGGGGAAACCAAGAGGAAAGATGGCGGAGCAGAGGAAAGGAAGCAGAGCTCCTCCGTAGGAGTGTGCGCGCGCTCATTCCACTCATTCTCCCCACGCCTCCGTTCTATGCCCATCCCCAAAGGTGGACTTTGCCAAGCCTGCAGCTGCGCAGGACAGGCGCCAAGCCACTCACAATCTGACACTTGCCAGGCTGAGTCACGCTACGGGTTCAGCGAGCCCAGCATCCTGTTTCCAATGGGGGCCAGTCCCATTATTTTCCGCAGGAGACAGAGGGTAAGTGAGTGGGTTGTGTGGTGAAGCTCATCCTTTGCTTCCATCACTGGGTTTTTACACCCATTTTATTATCCTCAGTGTGATCATCAAGCTTTTCTTTGAATGTAGGCTGGAAGACTCCAGAGCAGGGATTGTCACACTTCTAAGTTCCAACCTATCAGGAGTTCAAAGCTCTTTGCTACGCCTGAGTTTTTCAATCTGTGCCCTTAGGCTCCTTGAAACAACCTTCTGGGCTCCCAGTCCTCAAGCCTGAAGACAGAGGGACTTTAATTACCCAAAGCTTTGCGTCTCTAACCAGAAGCATTGGGGACACTGGCCTTGCCAATCTAGAGTTCAAGGGAGCAAGCTTGTGCCTGGGGGTTACAATGCACAGCGAGAAGCGCACGTCCTGGGCACAGGAAGCAGCAGCATCCAGACTCTTCTGGAGGAGAGATAAATGCAATTACAGAAAGAGAGGGAGGCAGGAACAAAGCCACTGGAAGCCTCTCTGATGTCAACAGGTTCTGAATCAGTGCTCCCCTCAATGGGGCCCTGAAATAGGACCAGCTGGGGAGGGAGAGACCTTGGATTCAGACATGAAAGAGCTGTGTCCCTGGGTAATGCTCGAGACATTACACAAGCGTGCGTTTTGTATGGCCATATATTTCATTACGCTCTCAATCTCTATTCCAGACCCGGCACTTCCGCAGCTCCCGCTCCAGACCAGGTGGGCTTCTAGTCTGTGGATGCCCTGAACGCATGACTCTGCTGGGTCAGAAAGGCAAGCAGGGATTTCATTCCTTGGGATGCTAAGTCCAGGTCCAAGCCCCCTACTCTCTTGTGGCCTCACCCACTCAGACTCCCCAAATAATCATCCCACTCAGACAACACCATATGCAAGCAGCACTCCTCTGTGTCACCCTGGGCAGCTGGCTCTGACTGACTAAAAGCTACACGAGCAGTTGATTAGGGAAGCCTGTCCCAAGTCTTTCCCAACTGGCTGCCGATTCAAATAGCCTCTCTCAAAGTGACATGAAGACCCTCCAGGACGCACTCCTTACCATCCAGCTCTTGGGTATTAGTAAACACCATCAGGTCCTTCTCTGGATTGACAACATTCACAAGCCTGCCCCCCCAATGTCCCTCATTTCCTGCTTCACAGAAGAAGAACCCAGCCAGCTTTAAGCAAGTCTTTAAGGTTCCTTCCGTTGCTTAGATTGGGACTACCACATAGGGAATCTGATAGAGAGACCGGGTGGAAGAAAGGGAACTGGAGGCAAGCAGTTGCAAATGCAGCCACACGCTTGCTAAAAAGGAATGACAGGCAGTGCTAATGCTGTTGTGGCAGGCATTGTGGGGAAGAAATCAGGCTGCTGGTTGGGAAAGCAGAACTGGAGAGAACCAATGGCAGGCTGGTGGGACAGGGGAATGGGGAGGGAGCTTTCCTGTCCTTCAGCCAGAAACTGAGAGAGTTCAAGGACTCGGGAGGTGACAGGAGGTTAGGAATGCTGACCCACATTCTGCTTGCTGAGAAGGAACTAACAAGTTATTCCACTGCATTACTCAGGGCAGATGTTTCCACAAGAATGACAAAGGCAGCAAGGAAATCCCTGTCTTCTTCAACTAAAATGCCAACAAATAATTCAATTATGTCTTACAAAGTAGACTTTTGTAAAAAAAAAAAAACACACACACACACACACCTCCGTGTGCTGATTCTGTCAAGAGAAACAGCTGTGCCCATGTGCCTCACCAGAGCTACATGACACTCAGGCCACAACAGTCAACCTGGAACAATTCTGCCCCAATGTCTCAAACTCAGAGACCTCTCTATTTCTTTGCACGCTTCTGAACTTTCCACCCTGCTAGGAGCAGTATTTTCCCCACTCGCTCGCTTTTTGTGCAGGCTAAATACACCACACAGAGCTCCTGCCTCTCCTCTGAGGTCTTTCTTTACAGTCTCCCACTATTTCGCTCTGAACTGCCTAGAAACAGAGTGCCCAGAACTTGATTAGGTGCCTGCCCTTGGACATGATGATTTCTGCAGTTTATGGCTCAGGACCGCAACTTCTCAAGAACCCCCTCTCCCCATATGAACTGACCTGGTCCCCTGAAATCAGCATCTTTAGTGGCAGGTCTGTGGGGTGGCTCCCCGTTTGAGGAATGCTCTCCCCAAGGAGGCTTGCCTGGTACCTTCGTTACATATATTTAGGCACCAGGCAAAAACATTCTCCTCCTAGGCCTTTGGATAATTAAGCCATCTACGGCCTTTTAAACTGCGTGTGTGCAGAGGGGAGGTGTTGTTCTTGTTTGTCACAAAGGTATGTATTTTTGTGCTTTTATTTTGTAAACTGCCCTGTGATCCTTGGATGAAGGGCGGTATAGAAAGTTAATAGTAATAAAGAATACAACTTTAAGAGGTCTTGGCAATTTTGCAACAGGAGCATCAAAGGCTCATTCAAAGTGCATTATCTATTGTAACCTCCAGACCCTTTTCTGCAGCGACGTCTATCCAATTATCCTTTCTTCAGCGTTGTGAATATTTTCCTCACTTGTGTTTACCACCATTTACCTTCCTCATTCACCTGGAATTTAGTTGTTACTTAAGAGTTCAACACTAAACCATCAGGTTTTGGTTTTTTTTTCTCAGACCACGAGCCCAGAAAAGTGCAGCCTCTTACATTTTGGCTGAGGGAAGGTAAACAATGGTCCTCCTCCTGCCTCAAATCCCACACACATCCTCTTGCAGCTTTGCAGGCACAAGCCAACCTAATTGCCCCCCCTCCACCAGCCTTTTTCTCACTGCCCTGGAGCCACCCCATAATCCACCTCTCTGGGCCCTGTGTTTGACTCACAGCCTCATCCACTGCTCTTAAGCTTCTTGAGGGATGTCAAGTCAGTCTCTCTCCCCCCCCCCAGTTCCTCTGTAAAGAACAAACATCAGTGTAACCCATGCAGCCAAATGTCCATGTGACAGAAAAATTGGGTCAGCAGTGGTTGAAAAAGCACACAGGAAACACAGAGACACAAGGAGCCAACTCACTTTTCATTCAAAGAGCAGGAGACCTTGACTTGTTTAGTATCGCATGGCCTGGCAAGCCATCACTGCCCACAGAGTAACACAGGAGACCACCTTACCTCCTCATCGGAGCTGTCTTCCACATATTCATTCTGCAAGAGTGGCTCCTCCTGTGGATTGTGTTCTGTGCCCTTGATCTTACGGTGCGATCGCACTTTCTTCTTGGAAACCTCTTCAGTCTGAAAGACAAGCAGGATGGCAGAAAGAGTTATCATATACAGGCAGCGAGAGGCTGTGTGTCTTACACAATTGCATGGGAGACCTCCCAAACTACACAAAATGGCCATCAATGAACACTCAGTGTAGTGAGGGCCTCCCTGCCTCGGGCTATAGGCTAAGGTCTTCTACCACATACATCCTGGTGCTCCCTCTCAACACATGAAAAAGTTACAGTCCACAAAAAGTTGAGACCTGCAGCCACCCTCTCCCAGGAGAATCTCAGAATCACAGAATTGTAGATTTGGAAGGGTCATCTAGCCCAACCTCCTGCAACGCAGGAATCTCAGCTAAAACATCCATGGCAGATGGCCATCAAAGCTCTGCTTGAAAACCACCACCTTCAAAGAGAGTCCACCACCTTCCAAGGGAGTTTGTTCCATTGTTGAACAGCTCTTACAGTCAGACATTTTCCCCTGATGTTTAGCTGAAATCTCTTTCATGTAACTTGATGCCATTGGTTTGAGTCCTACCCTCCGGAGCAGGAGAAAACAATCTTGCTCCCTCTTCCGTGTGACAGTCCCATGCGACAGATATTTGAGCATGGAGAAAGTGGACAGAGAAAAGTTTTATCCCTTTCTTATAACACTAGAACTTTGCAGGCATCAAATCAAGTTGAATGTTCAAAGATTCAGGACAGATGAAACCAAGTGCTTATTCATGCAGCTCATAGTTAAACTGTGGAACTCACTCGCGCAGGAGTTAAGAGACAGCCACCAACTTGGATGCCTTTAAATGAGGATTAGACAGATGAAAAAAGGCTTTCAAAGGCCACTAGTCATGATGGAGGCTATTCTCTGCCTCCACAGATGGAGGGACCATGAAAGCAATGCTCCACCTCCACACCTGGGAGGCTGCTGAATGAATACCAGTTGCTGGAAACCACAGGGGGGAGAGGGCTCTTCTGCTCACGTTCTGTCTGCAGGCATCTGCTTGTCTCCTGTCAGAACAGGATGCTGGACAAGACGGGCCATTGGTCTGATCCAGGACAGACAACAGAAAGCATTTCTTTGCATAATGAATCCCCCAAGTTAGTTGTCAGAGGATGTCGTGATGGCCGTCTCCTTATGTAAAGTCAGGGTGGTAGATGGGCAATTCTGCATATAGGTCACCCTTCCTCAACGTGGGAGCCCCCCACTGTTTTGGACTACAACCCCCATCAGCCCCAGGATCATATGGTCATGCTGCCTAGGGCAGTTGGGAGTTGTAGACCAAAGCAGCCAAAGGGCACTTTTCTGGGGAAGGCTTACCTAGACCATACTGCGGAAACCCCAGATGACACATCAAGCAGTGCTCTCTATGCTTTACGCATGGACAGAATGGAAACTTTCCGTACTTTAGATGGCTTGGCCTATCAGCAGCCATGAGCTAAGAGGCAGCAGGCGTCTGCATATACAATAACTGCAGGAGAAGGCTCCTACTTTCTACGCCGTGTTTGTGGGCTTCCTGAAGGCATCTGGCTGACTACTCCTGGCCATAAGAGGCTGGGCTAGATGGAACCACCTTAGTCTGGTCCATCAGGGCTCTTCTTAGGATCTGAGACAGGACAGGATCCAGCCCCAGCCAGATTCCAGCCCACGGGCCTGGCGTTCCAGACTGCACCTACGCCTTGGCCTGGCGTGCGGGTGCAGGCAGAACTGCACATCCTTCCCTGTTAAAGAGATTCACCCTCCTCCCCCGCTCAGAGGGGACCCAGCCTGGAGTGGGCTTTACCGGAGGATTTGACAGAATAATCAGAAAAGCAGCCCTACAAAGCACCCCTCCTGGGAGCAGTAAAATCTGCACAGTGTGTGATCACCTTCTGCTGTACGCAACCCATAACACAGCCCTTTCTGCCCCCCTCTCTGACTTCCACCCTTCTGGCCAAGGGGAGAAAGTGGGGCTGGGGGCCTAGAAAACACAGGGCCAACTAGAAGATGGGATTACAGCAAAAACAAAGGCTTTATTAAAGTCTTTGAAAAAAGGAGATCGGAGGTAAGTTTTTTCCCAGGCTTTTGGCATTGAGAAGGTTTTGTCTGTCTCTCCCCCTCTCCCCCCCTAGTTCTCCTTCCTCCCAACACTCCATGAACTTGGAGAAGAGCCCCATGCTGCAGAAATGGGCCACTGGTGCAGCAAGCCACCCTGGCGACCTGCCAGGTCATATCAAGGAGGCCCAGGGTCACTGCCAAGGGCACCCTGGCCTAGCAAGACTGGCCCAGTTCCTCATCCCTTACAGGCACCAGAGCTGCCTCTCAGTGCACCTCCAGAACAAGACATGTGGAGCAATGCTGCTGTGGAGACACCCACAGTCCAAAGCACCCCTAGAATGACCAAGCTCCCCTTCCTGTAGCTGCACTCGTGTCCCTCTGGCAATCAGCTGGAAGAGAGCTAGAACAAGGCAGGCTGATGTGGGTTCTTCAGACAACACCACCCAGTGCTTCTCCTCTGGCAGAACGTTCCAAGGCTCACGCTTTGAGACTCATTTGTTCATTTTCAAGATGGAGGGGCAGGCTTGTGCCACCCTCCTGACTCAGAAGATGTAGGGTAGGGCTCAGCTTAGGTGAGATGAAGTGTAAGGTTCTCCCAAGCAGCTTTTATCAAGAGGCATATCAAAGAATTCCCTTGGTGACACCTAGCCTGGATACGTGCTGGGAACCATCCTCCTCGCACAGCAGTCTTGTTCTTGGATTTTTCTACAGCCACACTGGCTCTCTGCATTTTTGATTAATGGACACAAAACGGGGCCTTGCTTCCTGCCCTGAGCAGTCAGTTCAGAGGCTCCTGCAGGAAGGTGGGCAAAGAGGCCACCAGAGGGCAGCATGCAACTCCAAAAGGAATGTGCAGGGGGGAGCAGGGGGGCAGGGGAGACAGCCAGGAAAAGCAATCGGAAGGAGTAATTGCAGCAGCTGCGGCAGCCAGGGCTTCCGAGGTGAAGAGGTCAGGCTGTGAGCCGCTGTGCCTGCATCTGCTGATTCAGCAATGCTTGTGGCCAGGTGAGAAGCACTGGCTGGTGCTGAAAACTCACCATGGAAGCCACTGAGACAGTTCAGTTCTTGAACGGGTGGCACAAGGGACTGTTCTGCAACTCTTCCCTGCTTTTCGGTAACCGTCTGTACGACTCCTTTAATCTGAAAACTGTGCTGCAGTATTTATTACATTTGTACTGTCCACCATGAAAACTATTATAACACGGCAAATGCCTTTTCGTCAGAAGCCCTACAAGTGCTTCTTCAATTCTCTCTTTGGCACCTTGTGGCATCACCAAGGAAATCCAGGACTAGCAGGACTGAGCTCCTCTGTGCAGAGGATGCTGGTCCCATGCAACTCTCCAATGCCAACTGGAAGAGAACCAAGCTCCCTCCCTGCCAAGGTTAGAGGGATGCAAGTTCTTCTGTTCCTTACCACCCGGTTTCCCCAGAGGTCTGTGAAGTCGAGTGCCCTCTTCATTATTATATGAAACTTGAATCCTACCCTTCACATATTGAAGGGTACACATATTGCCTCTACAGTTCTAACTCTGTGTGAGGTAGGTTAAGCTAAGACAAGGATGTGCCCAAGGCCAACCTTTGAGCTTCACAACAGAACAGCAATGACACCCAGGCTCCTCAGGCCAGCAGCCTGTCGCCCAATGAACTACCCAGGCAAAAGCTGGCCACTGCAGCTGAAGGCCTGCCAGAGTTTTCCAAAGATGAAACTGCCTTGCCTCCCGCTGTTTTGTGTCTGAACACTCCACAGAATTGTGCATGCTTGCAACTTAAGACAGCCTTCCAGGGACAAAGAATCATCTGTTTATCACAAATTTATCCATCCTGAGCCAGCAAAATCAAGGGAAGTTTCTTAAGCCCTGGGTGAAGCATCTTCCTTTGCTTCCTCCACCTCCTCCTGCTCCTATGCACAAGAGAGGAGGTTCTGCCTTGAGGAAGGAGACCCACCAGTAACTATATAGAAGAATTCCCAACTTTGGAGCACGCGGCAGAGCTGCAGCACGCACAGGAGCTTTCCATCTCCATCGCCGGCTGATGGTTGTCTATTCCGTTCTACACGTTCATGCTCCCCAGGATCCCTGCCAAGTTGACTGACTGCCAAGCCCTGATGAATAAGGCTGATGACAGAAGCAGAGAGGCCTTGCGCATATATATATCTATATATTTGCTATTATTTTTATTTACAATGCACAGAGCATAAGGCTCTTGACACTGAAGAAACTTACTGTCTAAAGCCAAGCCAGAGGAAAAATTGTGTGCTGGGGGAGGGAAGTGAGCACCACACGCCAAAAGCAGCTGCTCAGCTCAGCTGCAACAGGAAGGCCAGAGCATGAAAAACAGTGAGATGATCTCTTAGTCAAAACAGGTCAGATCATGGACAGCAGCAAAGCCTCACAGATCAAAGTATCAGGGAGTCCTAATAGGAATGCAAATATGGGAATGCAAATATGCCAACCACACTAGGAGGCCTGTCGGAAACCAGTTACTCAAGTAAGTACGTCAATCCACATATTCAAAGCTTGCCTAGTCACCTCCTCTCAAAAAGGAAAGGGTTCAGAAATGAGCCATCAAAATAATCAAGGGGGTGGATTGAGTCCCCTATGAATAAAAGTTGCTGTGTTTGGGACTTTTTAATTTCGAGAAAAGGTGAGTAAGGAGGGACGCAATAAGAAATTTATAAAGTTATGTCTGGGATAGAGGTAGTGGACAGAGAAAAGTTTTTCTCTCACACACACAACACTGGAACTCATGAGCGTGAAATGAAGCAGAATGTTGGAAGATTCAGCACAGATACAAGAATTTCCTTCCCGCCAATGGCCCAGCATTCTGTTCTCACGGTGACCAGATCCCTGTGGCAAACCTGCAAGCAGGACATGAGTGCAACAGCACTCTGCCCACCTGCAGTTCCCAATATTAAGAGTATTAATAGGCCTACTGCCTCAGACAGCGGAGGTAGAACACAGTCATCCCGGATAGTAGCTATTGGGGATGGCAATATTTATTTATATCCCACCTTTTCCCCAGAACTGGGACTAAAGGTGGCTTTAAAAAACCAAAACACCATGGATAAAACATGAAGTTGAAAACATTTAAATGACAATTGTTGATTCTCCTTTAGGTATCTGCATGATTATGTCAGGGGGGAAATTCCCCTCAGTATATCCTTACCAAGAATAAAACATCCCTGCTCTCCCCTAGGGAAGCACATTTTATATTCAATGGGAGAAAATATATTCAATGCTCATCCAGGTTGCAACAGAGTTATTTCACTGAGGTTCTCTCTCTCTCTCTCTCTCTCTCTCTGCACATGCATATAAATTTGTTTGCATTGTTATTTATTTAAAGCCTTTTATTTTGTTTTTCAAGATACCTTGCAATGTGACAGTGATATGTGTCTTCCAGAAAATGCCCCCGGCCATATTAGGATAATTTGCATCAATAATATTTTAGTTCACATTGGGATATTTACTGATGTCCTCTAGAGAGTAATCTAATTTAGCACATTTATTTTACTTGTATTTAGTAAGCAAAACTAAAAAAGATACCCCATGTTAAACATTTTGTACCAAGACAACACATGTATTTGATCTTAAATATGCAAGAAGAGAAATTAAAGCATACTTATTAAGATTTAAATGTTATGTAAAACAAAATTTGGTATACGTATATAAATGCAAATATTTCCTTTATATCCATGGTAGAGAAGTTGAGCTCCTCCCTTGCCACCTCTCCGATAGGTCCTTGGGACTGTCCACAGGCCACGCCCCTTACCTCTGCACCCTCTTGAGGTGCTGTTGCCTGGCTGGAACTTGTCCTTGAATGTGCTAATGCCTCTTCCTGGCCTGGATGGAGGTGTGTGCACTTTCCTTTACTTTTGCATGGCTAGAACATACAAAGCTAAGTCACATTCTTTGCTTCACCTACAATTAACATGTGACCGCTGGAAGGCTGCCTAAGAGGGAATGAAGACCTTGAGCTGAAGTTTCTGCACCCTGAAACTGTTCTTAACCTGAAGTACCACTTTAGTTAATGGGGTCTCCCGCTGCCGCCGTAGCACAATTTCTGTTCTCATCCTGAAGCAAAGTTCTTAACCCAAGGTACTACTTCTGGGTTAGCGAAGTCTGTAACCTGAAGCGTCTGTAACCCAAGATACCGCTGTACTCCCATTTGCACAATGGCTCTTCCTCATCCTCTCTCCTGCAGCCTCCATGCACCCCGAGAATACACTTTCTGGAGCAATTTTGGGGGTGCACAGGGAGAAAAGGGGAAGGGGAACTTTTGTTGCATAAGTGAAACTCCGCTTGCACAGCGTGGCATACAATCACCTGAAAAACATGAATTACAACTTTGAAGCTGCTGAGCTTGTATGTGCACCTGAACTTCTTAAACGGGAAGCTTCCCAAGGAAAACCAACTTCACTGCAAAATGACAAACATGACATACGAACTGAAGGGATAGCTCAGACGGCAGAGCACAAGGCTCCTAATCTCAGGGTTGTGGGTTTGAGTCCCACTTGGGGCAAAGATTCTTACCTTGCAGGAGTTGGACTAAATGACCCTTGCAAGTCTCTTCCAACTCTACAATTTTATGAAATGAAGAAATGCAACATATGTGTAGAACAGTGACAGGATGACAACCTCTGAAGTGTTGCCACTGAAGGAATACAGTCATACCTCGGGTTACAGACGCTTCAGCTTGCGTTTTTTTCAGGTTACGTACCCGCCGAAACCAGGAAGTACCAGAACGGGTTACTTCTGGGTTTTGGGGGTTGCGCATCAGCAGAAGTGCTAAATTGCGCTTTGCACATAAGCGCCGAATCACAACCCGAGCGTGCGCAGACACAACACTGCGGGTTGCGAACGTGCATCCTGCACGAATCACGTTCGCAACCCAAGTGTCCACTGTATGTGATTTCTTTGTCCAGAACCTCCCTCCTGAAAAGCTACATGAAAAGAATCACCTAAAGACAGTGCCATAGACGCAGCACTCTGAAGTATTCTATACTTACAAGCGTATTTTCAGGGGGCAAGACGCCTTCTGACTTCTCCTCGACCCCACTGTCGTGGTCTTCCTCCTCATCCTCTGTGATGCTGTCACTCCCAGAATCCTCTAGTCCAGAGAATACACTTTCATCACTGTCTGTCAGATCATCACTTTGCCCTTCTTGCTCCTCGAGGGGAAGGATGCTGAGGAGAGGCTGCCAGAAGGAAACAGAAAGCATTAGGAGAGTGCACTAGCAGTGGTGTCAAATCCCTATATTGTAAGCCACCCTGTGATCTTCAGATGAAAAACAGCATAGAAATTTAATAAATCATCATCATCACCATCCCCTTGTAGGCCAAAAGGTTCTCCCAAACAACGCTACAAACATCACTTGTGTTGTCAATAGCCGCAGAGACAATAACTAATTACCATCCTTCCAACAATTGCCTTGGGCACCAGAAATTTATACCCTGCTATTCAGATATGCCTCTTGTCTTCAACAACCCACCCACCCAACAATGTTAGACCCAGTTCTTGTCGAGACAATTTTACCCAGCTTCCAGCATCGCTACCCAGTTTTCAGTCCAAACTTAAAAATGGAAAGCGTAATGGTGGTGGTCAACAACAGGCTTAAAGACTCTCTCAAGGCAAATCTTAAAAAATGTAGTATAAGCACCAACAATTGGGAAACACTAGCCTGCGACTGCTCCAATTGGAGAACAGCCTTTGCCAAAGGTGTTATGGGTTTTGAAGACACTTGAACTCAGGATGCAAGGGGAAAATGTGCTAAGAGGGAGGCATGCTGGGCAAACCCTCATTGTGATCAATTCCCACCCAGAAAACTATGTCCCCACTGCGGAAGGACGTGTGGATCCAAAATTGGCCTCCACAGTCACTTACGGACTGAATGTTAAAACTGTGTTCATGGAAGACAATCTTACTCGGCTACAAGCGATCGCCAAAGAAAAAGGCTCAGTTTTGCTTGATGTATTGTAAAGAACTTGCCCTGGCTTCATTTCCAAAAATAATTCATTTCTATTTTTTTAGTAATGGTGACGAGGATGGTGCCCAGTGCCCAGAGAGCCCTTCCGCCTCCTGATAAGCGAGAGACTGTTCTCCCTGTGGCAGGTGGAGCCCCAAGAAGCACCTGGAGAGTCCCCAGCCCTGGCTGCAGAATGGTGGCAAGATCCTGGGGGGCGGCTGCCAGTCAAAGAGTGGGCGATGCTGGGTCAGGTGGGCCAGGGGCATGAGGTGTGGGGTGAGGCACCTTCGCGTGTCCTGCTGTAAATCACCGTGTGGTACTCGGGTGAAGGGCACTAGAGTCATAGTAGTACCCGGCAGAGCGGGGCAAGGGCTGAGGCAGGCCTGGGTTCGAATCCTCCACGGGGCCACGTGAAGCTGCCTCTCTGCCCGAGCGACCTACCTCGCGGGGCTGCTGTTCCGAGATGAGGAAGGGTCGGGCCAGGTCCCCGGCCCCGGAGGGCCCAGCAACTCCCCGAGGGCCTTCCCGCCCCCTTTTTTCTCCCGGGGGTCTCGCTGCCCCTCTTCTCCTCCCCCTCTCCCAGCCCGCCCCCCCTGGCGCCCCGGCCCTCACCCGGCTGCCGCCGCCGCCTCCTCCGCCTCGGCTGCTCCCTTCTCCCCCGGCGGCCTTCATGCTTCTTCCCTCAGAGCCGCCTCACGTCCCCGCCGCGTGCGCTCGCCGCTCCAGATGCCGGCCAGTGCGCAGGCGCGCAGGGAAGCAGCCCGCCCCGCCCCTCCTCCCTCCCTCTCTCGCTTCGGCCCTCGCCTCCCAGCCGAGCGCGGTGTCTCTTCGGCTCCCTCCGTCGCCGTCTTTGCCTCAGCGCTAAGACTCGAATACCGGCGGGGAAAGCCGGGGGGTCTGAGGGGAAACCTGAGGGGAGAGGTCAGAGGTGAAGCCGTGACGTCAGCGCAGCGCGCCGGGCTGCCTCTCGGCTCTGCGCATGCGCCCCGCAGGCCAGAGCTGGAAAAATAAATCGCGGCTACTGCGCAGGCGCCACGATGGCGTAAGTCTATGGTCGCAGGAATGGCTTCGAAGGGACCCTGATGCACATAGACACACGAAGGGTAGACGCGCACATGGAGACCAGCTTGCGGGCTGACTTTGGAACTCTTTTCCTCCCAAATGAGAGCTGTCCGTAGAGAAAGCTGCTCGTTACAAGGGGGAAATTTCCTTTAAAAAAAAAAAGAATTAAAATATTTTTATTGGTTTTTAACATACAAAATTATAAAACATACCACACAATTTATCACAAATACATTCTTATTGGACTTCCATCAGCACCTCTGATAATCCGCCGTCTTAATCACTTCTTACGCATTTCTTAACTTAATATTGCCTTTACATCTCTTAACATATCACATCTCCTTCTCCATTTTTGCAATATTTCTAATATTAAAAAAATATTAGTTTTTTTAACGTATCATTTCCAACAATCACATAACTTAACTTCTTATCTTATACATTGTATTAGACTTCTGTCAACACCTCTGATGATTTTCCGTCTTTTATCACTTATTCTGCATTTCTTAATATATCTATCGCTCTTAATTGTCACCAACTAATAATTCTCCTCATAGTCTTTCTTGTAATATTTCATATAATTCTCCTTACAAAACCTCTTACAGTCCTACTAGTGTAATCTGTTCATTACTATTACTTTTCAAATAGTTTGTATATTTACTCCAGTCTTCTAAGAATCTCTGATCCCGCAGGTTTCGAATCCTTCCAGTTAATTTATCCAGTTCTGCATAGTCCATCAATTTCATCTGCCATTCTTCCAACCTCAGTAATTCTTCTTGCTTCCATTTTTGTGTCAATTCTATTCTTGCTGCCGTCACAACAGCTTCGGCTGGGGAGGGCGGGATATAAATAAATTATTATTATTATTATTATTATTATTATTTTTTTTTTCCACCATGTCCACTGTCAGAGCCGGGATGGTGGACTAGATGGGCCATTGGCCTGATCCAGCAGGCTCTTCCCCTGTTCTTAAACAATAGAAAACTTCAAGAGTTCAGCATAGTTGTGATTGAGCAACAGACAGCTGTCACTCCAAACCAACCCCCCCTTTCTCAAGGAAAGCTAGCAGCAAAAAGAAAAGCTCTCCTCCTTTCCCTTTGTGTGACTGCTGTCAATCCTTGAAACACACGGCACAGTTATATGCAAAGTAATGAAGCACAAGGTTAGCGCATGGAATTTTGGTTGTAATTTGGACAATGAGGGAAACTCTCAATTTAGTACACAGATCAATGGCTGGCTGAACATGCTGGAAGCTGAGGCAAACCACAAAATGCTTCTTCCCTCCGCCTGTCTGTGAAGAAGGGTAGCCGTGTTGGTCTGCTGTAGTCGAAACAAAATAAAAAAAATCCTTCCAGTAGCACCTTAGAGACCAACTAAGTTTGTTATTGGTATGAGCTTTCTTGTGTATCTGAAGAAGTGTGCATGCACACGAAAGCTCATACCAATAACAAACTTAGTTGGTCTCTAAGGTGCTACTGGAAGGAATTTTTTTATTATGAAGAAGGGGTAAGTGAAGATCTACATCAGGCACAAGCAGGGAATAAACCTCTACATTGGAAACGAGTGGGAGGAGACCTATTGGCCAAGAGGCCACTGTAGAGGCAGCATGCCGGGCAGATTTGGCCTCCAAGGAGAGCACCAAGGAGATCTGCTGCCCACTGCCTCACTTTGCCTCATGGGTGGGTTGGCCAATGGAAGTCATGCTCTGTCTACATGAGAAACCAGCCTGCCTATATAGAGCTCCACTACAATGCAACAGTAACAACTTTCTGTAACTATCCAATCAGTGAATGTCACTTTCAATTCCTTATTTGCATATGTGGACCAGAGTGAAAACTATCTACAGTATCCCCCTGCTGGCCCAGGGTGAGAATTTCAGTACATAACAGCAGGCATGTCCAAAGTCCGTTTCAGGGGCCTAATCCAGCCCACCGGTCGGTTTAAACCAGCCCCTGTGGCAGTTTATTCCCTAGGGTAAAATCCTAAAAAAAATAAATCTCAACCTCAATCCTAAAAAAAGGTCAACAACTTCAGTCGGCCCTTTGGTCAGCCCCCGTGGCCCTTCACTTCATCAAATCTGGCCCTCTTTGAAAAAAGTTTGGACACCACTGCCATAGGGGTATCTGGTTGGCTGGTGTGAGTACAGGATCACAGGATAATAGAACCGTATGAATTGGGTGGAATCCCAATGGTCACCTAGTCCAACCCTCTGCAATGCAGGATGCTGGACTAGTTGGGCCACTGGTCTGATCCAGAAGGCGGTTTTTATCTTCCCTGCAAAGTACAGGGGCGGGTTTTTTGTTTGTATGGGGTGAGTGCAGCAGCAACCGCGTACCAGCTTCATCCCCACCACACCTATAACCTGCTGCATTAACAATGGACTACATTACACGGTTGTCGTAACCATGCCCACCCCAGCTCCAGTGCTCCTTCCTCCCAACATCTGTAATATTAAAGGTGGAGCCAGAGTGGGGGAAATTTTAAGAGCTAGGAACAAGTTGGATGCATCAGCCAGGCAGAATGGCTGGCAGGTGGCCGAGTAAAAGAAAGGTAATCGGGGCCTGGACTGGAAGCGCTGCAGATGTTCTGCAAATTGTCTGAAAGTATTATATACCTGCTATGCATAGGAAACTAAATTAACCTGCGTATATTATGCTAAAGGGACGTGGGTGGCGCTGTGGGTTAAAGCACAGAGCCTAGGACTTGCCGATCAGAAGGTCGGCAGTTCGAATCCCCGCGACGGGGTGAGCTCCTGTTACTCGGTCCCTGCTCCTGCCAACCTAGCAGTTCGAAAGCACATCAAAGTGCAAGTAGATAAATAGGTACTGCTCCGGCGGGAAGGTGAATGGCGTTTCCGTGCGCTGCTCTGGTTCGCCAGGCTTAGTCATGCTGGCCACATGACTCAGAAGCTGCCGGTTCCCTCGGCCAATAAAGCGAGAGGAGTGCCGCAACCCCAGAGTCTGCCACGACTGGACCTAACGGTCAGGGGTCCGTTTACCTTTACCTTTATATTATGCTAATGGTATTTTGTGAGCCATTGTGAGTATGTATAAAGACAAGCAAACCCTAACCCTAACCACTCCAGCCAAGGAAGACTCGCAGGATAGCTTAGAGATTGATAAAAAGATGGCAGGAGCTTCTTCTGGGAAGCTCACAAGCAGAACCTGAGCACAAAAGCAGCTCTTCCCTCCTGTGGTTTCCAGCAACTGGGATTGTAGCAGGAACCCCCCCCACCCCAATCATTCTGTTTGTACAAACTTCACACACACACACACACACACACACACACACACACACACTACATATGCCACATTTCTGATATAAATTCATAGAAAATCAACCATACATTGGATTTGCACTGTTCCATTTTTATTTTACTCCATATGACAAGAACTAGCAAAGGGGGGTGACTTGGCCCTGGTCAGCCATAATCCTTCACAGTCTCAGCACATCTGCAGGAGCCCTGCCCAGTGGCTGTACAGACCCTGATGATCCCAGACAGAAGACAATCAAGATCACAAAGAACTTGCATATGGGAGTGGATTCAGCATGGACTGAAACAAAGGACAATGATCAGATCTTCCCTCAGGGGGCAGGAAACTGCAAACTCCCCTTTGTCTCCTGGAAGTGACTCATGGGGAGGGGGGAAAGGAGGAACCAGCCAGGTGACAAGACACTCAGGTTACCACCAACTCCTCCCTCAACCCCTCCTTTCTGTAATGTATGCATGATGTTTCTGGGGGTGGGCTTGATCTAGAGGAGGGGAATTTCAAAAGTTTTTATAAGACCTGGCACACCATTTTTCTGGGTCTTTCCTCTCACCTGCGAGTGAGGGGAGCACCCTGTCGCGACAGTCTTTCTTCAATAAAGACCAGGCCTACAGGCTGCTGATTTGCTTCAATTTGCTCTGGTTGGTGTTTTATTTTTGTCCAAGGGAGCCCTCAGATTTTTCCTGCAACAGGATTTAGAAGCATCGCTGCCTCCAGCCATAAGGGAAGAGCGTGCCCATCCTGGCGAGTTTTTGATAACCCTCTCCCGCACGAATCTGCTTGGGAGCCATCACAGCCTCCAGTGGGCGGGAGTTCCGCAGTTTCACCCTCTTCTGCGTGCCACGCCCCCTCTGAATTCAACAGGGGCAGAATGGACTGAGACATATGCAAACCTGCACAATCTCTATCCATATACACACCCCATTGCTTGTGCATGCAAAGCGCGTATTTTTTTTAAAATAATATTTTATTGAATTTAACAATAAAGAAATTCCAAAACAACAGACAGAGAACAATAAAAACACAAGAAAAATATAAAACACAACAATACAAAATTACACAATACAAAAATACAAACATTTAACCTAACAAGGGGGGGGGGACAGAAAAAACAAATAAGCGCACAAAAAAGAAAAACACAAATCCCTCTTTTTTAATTGCTCATCTTTGATTAACTTATTTTCCTGACTTCCTCGCGCCTCCCTTTTTTGTATCCCTTTTTAAAAATTGGTTCAGCAAATTCATATCTGCAAATCGCGTATTTTAAAGGGGCAGAATTCTCTTGGGGGGCGGAGCCTCTGGCAGGAGATGCAAGGCAGCCCAGGGGCGGCGCATGCGCGCGGCGGCCCTTTCTCCTCCCTACGCTCCGCCCAGGCGAGAGGGGGCGGGGCCTCTCCTCTTCCCGGCGCCTGCGCGCTGCGTGTGCATCTGGCGTCACAAGATGGCGGCGGCCATGCCTGGCTCCTTCTGAGGGGCTGAGGGCGCAGGGAGGAGGCTGCTCCGGGGCCGCCGCGCCCGACCACCCCGCCACCCCCGGCCCGCTCTCTCTCTCGGGGGCTGGCGGAAGAAGCCTCGGGAGGGCCAGCGGCGGCGGCGGCGCCTGGCGCTGCGCGGAGAGGGAGGCCTCGCCTGCGGGCGGCGGAGGCAGGCCCGGCCCGGGTCCCGGAGGCCTCGGCCAGGGGCGGCATGGAGGGCGGCGGCGGCGGCGGCGTGGCGGGCGGGGGCAGCAACGTGCCCGCCTTCCTCACCAAGCTGTGGACCCTCGTGGAGGACCCGGAGACCGACCCGCTCATCTGCTGGAGCCCGGTGAGGGAGGGGGGTCGGGCGGGGGGTCTCGGGGGGAAGGGCGCCCTCCTCCCCGCCCCGCCCCACGGATCGCAGCCCGGCGGAGGCTCTCCGAGGCCTTCGCTCCTCACGGGCTGCGGCGGACCTGAAGCCGCCTCCCGCCGAGCCCATCGGCCCCTATATTGCCGGCACTGGCAGGCAGCGGCGGCTCCCCAGGCTGTGGGGCCGGAGAGGCCGGTGGGGTTTGAACCCGGGACGTCCTCCTTCCGAGGCGGAGGCTGAGCCGCCTTCTTCCGCCCCTGCCCGACTCTTCGGGCTCTGGGCTCCGGTGCCCCCGGCCCTCCCCGCTCGTCTCTTTCGGCTTTGACTCTGGTGCGCAGGAGATGCGCCGCTTCCTGCGTCGGGATCTTTGCCCGTGTCCCGTGCAATCCCCTGTCAGGGCTGCCTGGCGTTTCCAGACGAAGGAAGGGAGCGCATGGAAACTTGTTTTACTGTTTTGGCTTCATGTATAGTTGGGCCTTGTTGTCCCGGAGAAACTCTCAGTGTTTGGGTCATGGAGAGCAAGTGTCGTTCAACATGCAGGGAATGGGAATCTCTGGCCATCCAGACTTCATTAAACTGTAGCTTTGGTCAGCAGCCATGCTGTTTGGGGTGAGGGAATTTGGAGTCCTGCAACATAGGAAAAGCCACAGGTCCCCCATCCCTCTGGGATCAGTATAAAGTGCGAGTTTATTGGCTGTTGCCGAGTACCATTACATGGCTAATGCTACTTTCCATCTTTCACTCGAATTTTGCACTAGCGTTTCTGAATTTCACCTTACAGGGTTTCTGAGAATGAAGTTTTGCACATTCAAAAGATGCCATGGTAATATGCAGTACACTTTCAAGTTTTCCAATATGAATAATAGAATCATAGAATTATAGAGTTGGAAAGGACTCCAAGGGTCAACTAGTCCAACTCTCAACTAAAGCATCTATTATATATGGCCATCAAAATGCTGCTTAAAAACCTCCAAGGACAGCCCAACACCTCCCAAACAAGTTCATTTCTCTAAACAGCTCTTGCCATCAGAAAGTTTTTCCTGATGATTTGTCAGAATCTCCTTTTTTATAGCTTAAAGCCATTGGTTCAGGTTCAGGTTCTATCCTCCAGAGCAGGAGAAAACAAGCTTGGTCCATCTTCCACATGACAGACCTTCAAGATGCTTGAAGATAGCTATCATATCTCCTCTCAATTCTCTTTTCCAACCTAAACATACTTGGCTCCCTCAATCACTTCTCATAGAAGAAGAAGAAGAGTTTGGATTTGATATCCCGCCTTTCACTCCCTTTAAGGAGTCTCAAAGCGGCTCACATTCTCCTTTCCCTTCCTCCCCCACAACAAACACTCTGTGGGGTGAGTGGGGCTGAGAGACTTCAAAGAAGTGTGACTAGCCCAAGGTCACCCAGCAGCTGCAGGTGGAGGAGCGGGGACGCGAACCCGGTTCCCCAGATTATGAGGCTACCGCTCTTAACCACTACACCACACTGGCTCTCACAGGCTTGGTTTCCACACCCTTGATCATGTTGGTTGCCAGCGGCACACGTTCCAGCTTGTCAATATCCTTTTTAAATTGCTGTGCCCTGAGCTAGGCACATTATTTCAGGTGTGGTCTGACGAACACAGAATAGAGCAGTACTATTGCTTCCCTTGACCTGGACATTATACTTCTCTTGATGCAGCCTAGAAGACAGTCTTGGTTGGAAACTCTTTCCGCTGGAGCCCATGCTGACCGGTGGCCACAATCTGCAGGCAGTGTCCACATTCTGGTTGCTCCCTGGTGCTGTGCCATTCTGGCTACAGAAATCAGTATTTCGTTACAGTAATTCTGGCCCCTGCCAACAGGCCACACTTAGTGGTCCTTTCCTGCCTCTTCCCTACCATTGTAGCCATTGATTTCCCATATCCTTTGCTGGTTTTGTCATCTTCTCCTTGCCCCCTTGCTCTTTCTACCACATTGTTCCTGTTTGCCTTTTGATTCTAGACCATTCGTGACCTTTTCCAATCACATAACCTCCAGTTTGTATTTAGTTGTCTTTTTCAGTGTCAAGGTTGTGGTCAGAATTCCAAGCATTGTGGTTCCAGCACAGCTGAGTGAAGCTAGTCACTAGTTTTCGTGGGAATGTTTATGTCTCGTGCAGCGAGATTCAGTATCTGTTCTCCAGATTGTTTAGCTTTAGTGCCAGGAGGTGTAGAGGAGAATGCATAACACTGACCTCTTTGCTTCTTCTCAATTCTCTAAGGTGAAAGCGTGTAGTTAGATTCCCCCTCTCCCCCCACGGACATTCCTTTCCTACCGAAAGACATATTGGGAATTCCTGTCATAAGGAACACTTGCCTGAGTCTTAGCAAGAGGGCCACTGGGTGGCAAAGGGTGCTTGTTGTGCCCAGCTTATTCTGTTTCAGAGGCAGTGACCCAGTACAGAACGCTTCTATGTAAAGAAATGAAACAGGAATATCCACAGTGTTCCACCCCATTGGAATATAGGCTTCCCTCGAACAAAGTTTTGTTGACTTTGCACATCAATCTGTGCATGTGTTTAGTTTGTTCTGAGGTATGTGTAGTTAGCAGTGCAACCTTAGTTCTTTAAACCTTTTGTGTCATCTCAGATGTTTGATTTAGGTTGAAGTCCTTGAGAGCAGGAAAGCAAAGCCTCTCATTCTTTTCTTCTGTACTCTTGAGGGGTTTCTGAAGTAAGCATCAACCTAATGAGAATGAACAGCAGCTTAGTTCAATACAGCGGGAAGTAATTCATGGAGTCCCAATTATAGGATTGATGACCTAATTATAGGATTGAAAATGTTGGTTTTATACAGCCATGTTTTCATTAACATGAGGAAATAGTTGCTTGAAGAGGAGGGCAAATCCCACTCTTCTCTGTAAGTGAAAAAAAAATACTATTGCTGGGAGAGAATCACAGGCAGCAGCCTGTCTCTGAACCTCAGTTGCTGGGGAACAATAGCAGGAGTGTTGCACTGTGTTGAGGTCTTACTTCTCGGGTTCTTAGAAGGGGTGCCTGGTTGGCTGCAGTGGTAACCAAATGGTGGACTACAGGTGAAACTTGGAAAATTAGAATATTGTGGAAAAGTTCATTTATTTCAGTAATTCAACTTAAAAGGTGAAACTAAAATATGAGATACTCATGACATGCAAAGTGAGATATGTCAAGCCTTTATTTGTTATAATTGTGATGATTATTTCGTACAGCTGATGAAAACCCCAAATTAACAATCTCAGAAAATTAGAATATTAAATGAAATCAGCAAAACAAGGATTGCAAATGGAACAGTATTGGACCTCTGAGAAGTAGAAGCATGCATATGTACTCAGTACTTGGTTTGGGCCCCTTTTGCATTCATTACTGCCTCAGTGCGGCGTGGCATGGATGCTATCAGCCTGCGGCACTGCTGAGGTGTTATGGAAGACCAGGATGCTTCAACAGCAGCCTTCAGCTCTTCTGCATTGCTCGGTCTCATGTCTCTCAACTTTCTCTTGGCAATGACCCATAGATTCTCTATGGGGTTCAGGTCAGGTGAGTTTGCTGGCCAATCAAGGACAGTAATCCCATGGGCATTGAACCAGGTTTTGGTACTTTTGGCAGTGTGGGCAGGTGCCAAAGTCCTGCGGGAAAATGAAGTCAGCATCCCCATAAAGCTCGTCTGCGGAAGAAAGCATGAAGTGCTCCAAAATCTCCTGGTAGATGGCTGCGTTGACCCTGGACTTAATGAAGCACAGTGGACCAACACCAGCTGATGACATGGCTCCCCAAATCAACACAGACTGTGGAAACTTCACACTGGACTTCAAGCATCTGGCATTGTGTGCTTCCCCATTCTTCCTCCAGACTCTGGGTCCTTGGTTTCCAAATGAGATGCAAAAGCTCTCATCAGAAAAGAGATTTGGGGAGCCATGTCATCAGCTGGTTTTGGTACATTTTCGAGCACAATTCAAAGTGTCAGTACTGACCTTTAAAGCATTAAACGGCCTTGGCCCAGTACAGTGATACCTCGGGTTACATACGCTTCAGGTTACAGACTTTGCTAACCCAGAAATAGTACCTCGGGTTAAGCACTTTGCTTCAGGATGAGAACAGAAATCGTGCTCCGGCGGCGTGGCAGCAGCAGGAGGCCCCATTAGCTAAAGTGGTGCTTCAGGTTAAGAAGAGTTTCAGGTTAAGAACGGACCCCCGGAACGAATTAAGTACTTAACCCGAGGTACCACTGTTTATGGTTTCTTTCTTTCTTTGTTAATCAAGTCATGGCTCTTCTGACTTTGGCAGAAGGTGTGTTAAGGCCCCGTTTAAGGACATTATCCAGCTGCAAAACTGGGTGGAGTGTGTGGAAGGTGCAGGGGCTTAGTTTTTGGCAATATGACTGGTAGCTGGTAATTTCTTGTGTCTGGTGTTGGCCCACCATTACCACCTCTTAAGGCCCTCCCTTCAAAATGGCCTTGCCATACGATTAACTGTTGAATAGGGGTTTAGTGGAATGAATACTTCTAGGTGCGCTTTAAAGACTTTGAGATATATCCAGCATGGAATTCTGTCCCTTTTCTCTCCCCATGCCCACTCAAATTCAGCTCCAGGGGGTCTTCCAACAGCCGCCGAAAGGAGAAGCAGACCCTTCGCGAGTGTGTTGACTGTCTTCCTTGGCCTCCGTATGTACAGGGTTAGAAACCAGGGAAGTCTTTATCTTCAGACTTCCCAGTCATAATTTTGTGGGCTGACCAAAGTGACAGCCGGTCTGGCGTTGATTTGTGTGATAGCTTCCATCTCAACGGAAGGCTTTCGCTTTATAAATGTGCCTCCATTAATAGACTAGGAAGATTCCTTGCAGTCTTGATAAAATGTGGTGAACATATATTGTTAGAAGTATCCCTTGTAAGCAAGGCATGGGTGTATATTGTAAAGCGCCCTGTGATTATGTTACTAATAATTGTGTATTGATTGGCAAGCTGACACCTTTAGCAGCTAGCCAGCTCCATCAGGCTCCTCCAGCCTCTGAACTCTGCCAGCTGGTCAGTATAGGAGAAGTTGGTGCCTATGTTTTGAATTTTATTTTCCTCTTCCTCCTTGTCCCTTTTCCTTTGTGTGTTGTGTGTGTATTTATTTATCATATTAGCCTGTAGGTAGGGAGTGTCTTGTTTTGATTTCATGTAAGCTGCTCTGGGAGCATTTTTGGCTGAAGAACAGGGTACAATTACTCTAAATAAAATAATAAATATACTATTGCTTACTAGCATGGCCTCTTCACATGGTCTGTGTCATATTCCAAATTAAGTTTTACTGACTTCATGTAGCTCTCCCAAGTGCCTTTATTGACTCAGTCAATCTGAGGTCGGCTGCAACTTGCCAAGATCAGAATTTAGAAATGTACCCTAAACCTGGATGTTAGATTTCTGACTCATCTACCTTATTGAAGTTTTGATTGATGGTGACAGATAATGTGCAATGGATTTTGATTTCAAAGAGTTCACACCCTCCTGTTTTGGCAAGGCAGCCAAAGCAGCTAAAAATAAAAAAACCAAGTTTAAACTGCAACCAACAAAGCAATAAACAAATGAAAAATGAGAACAGGGAAAGGCGGCAGCAGCAGCACAACACAAATAGCAACACTAGACCAGCAGGTAAAAATTAATCGGCAGAAAGTGAAAGCAGGAGACCACAAACCAACAATTTCCACAGGCCAAGCCAAAAGGCAAAATTCTTAACAAATGATGAGGCCAGGTGGATCTTCCTTGATATTTTTAGGCATTCATAAAGGCAGATGTCAGCCCAAAAGGCCCTGCTGTGTGTGATCATTTTTCCAGGGTAAAAATGGAAGGTTAGGTGGAAGGGAGACAGGGTGGATAAAAACCAATAAACCAACCCAAAAACTAGATTTTTAAAATTTAAATCGCATTTTTAAAAATAAAATGCTTTGGGAGGAAAAATCTTTCTAAAGATAGTTTTCTATTTAAGTTACATTATAGTCCAAATGTTTACATTTTTTGGTAAATGAATTTTCCAGAGGTTTCTGTAAGATTATTTGGGGCAGTTTTTCTAACAAGAAGATATCACAGATGATTGTTTTTGCAATTCTCAAAAGTGTGAATTTGTGTCTGCAGAGATAACATGCTTTTTCTTCCTAGAAAAAATGTTATAAAATAAGTATCCAGAGTTGAGAGGGAGAACCTTAATCCCATTGTTCCTTTGCAAATTTATATACCCAGAATCAATCCATTGCCTCTTAAATGCTAAGTTCCAAGGGGTTCAGTGAATAGCTTGTTTGGAGTGGAATAGATCTGCAGAAGGAGCTAAGTGTGAAGCAGTAAAAATGAAAGTGCAACCTTGTGAGCAGAATACTCCACAAGTCTTGGTATCTTTGTGTAATAATTGTGCAAGTCAGCTGCATGTCTGTGCAACTCAGACTTGAGGCAAGTGCTGAAGGCTCTTCAGGGCTGGCAGCCTCTTCCCAATCCCACTGGGTCCCAACAACTGCACTATCACTTAACTGTACAGAACACACCTGAACGTAGAAGCAAATCCCAAAGAGTGGTGGAGGAAATAGCAACTGGAATCTGTAAGTCTTTGGTGAGACCTTGAAGTGCTTGCCAGTCAGCTAATAAGAGTTCATAGTTAACTTATTAAACCTCACAATAATTTCATAATTATCTGTCTGTGTATTTCTAATAGCATAACCAAATCAGTGATTTTTGATATAACTGTAAAAACTACTCTGAAAATTTATTATTCCAAAAACGAAACCTTCATCTGGTTGTAAATATTAAGATTATACCAGCAAGAATGAGTCTTTCTGTAAAAAAGTGATTTAAATCAAGTCTTCCTGACTAGTGATTTAAATTGTGATTTAAATCAAATCCACTCTGGATGGAGAATTGACATACATTCAAGACTCTTCAGCTGAAAAAGTCTTCCAAAGTGGTTTACAGTGATTGATAAGAAGGCAGTCTTCTCCCTCAGGCTCACAATCTTAAGACACACAACAAAAGGGAAATGGACTGGAAGGGATAATGAAAAAAGTCGGCTCAGGCACTCGTTCTTAGTTACAGAGGTAAAAATGTAAAGGTAAAGGACCCCTGGACAGTTAAGTCCAGTCAAAGGTGACTATGGGGTTGCGGCGCTCATCTCGCTTTCAGGCTGAGGGAGCCAGCATTTGTCTAGTTCAGGGGTCGGCAACCAACGGTCCATGGGCCACAAGCGGCCCATGGGAGTCGTTTAACCGGCCCATGGACCCCCACCGCCCACTCGGTTGGCTCCCATGCGGCGCGCTAAACTGGCGCAGAGCAGAGTGGGGACCACCTTCCGCGATGCTGGCCAGCTTCCCATTGGCTGCAGGAAGCTCCTGCAGCCAATGGGAAGCTGCGCACGCCTCCTCTGTGCCGGAAATAGCATTTGCACATGCACGCACGCACACTCCAGCCCACCGCAGTGTCTGCGGGATCGTGAACCAGCCTAAGCCACAAAAACTTTGCCGACCCCTGGTCTAGTTACAGAGACCTTGTAGTGAGCAGCAGGAGTAAAACGATTTGGACAGGAGCCAAAAGTTTGTGGTCTTGCAGCAGAAGCGAGGGGGAGGTCCTGCAGTGCTGCTGCCCCATCAGTCTGATGGAATGGAATCTGTTGTGCTGTTATTAGATCCTTTTGGAGATCATTTTGGAACTCTTCACAGTCTGTCTTCATTTTATCACCTCAAAACAATCTGGTATTATCAGCGCACTTGGCTGCCTCACTTCTCACCCCCAGCTTTAAGTTGTTTGTGAACAAGTTAAGCACGGCTCTCAGTACTGATCCTTGGGGTTGCGGGGGGGGGGGGGACTTGGACTCCTTGCCTGCAAAAGTTAGTTCAGGCGCAGCAATCTGCTCTGCATCTTCTGCTGTGAAGACAGATGCAAATAATTCATTCGGCTTTTCTGCAATCTCCTTATCCTCCCTCAGCACACCTTTGACTCATTGTGATCCAAGGGTTAAACTGCCTCCCCCTACCCAAAAAAGTGGGCAGGTAGGAGAGAATATTAAGAGGTGTTTTTGTTTGTTTTTGCTTTTTAATGTTTCCCAAATTTTCCAGGTTTTCCTTGGGGAATAATTGAAATAATCCTCAGGAAAATTCAAGAAAACTTTCCCCCATTTTCAGATTTGTGTTTTCCCCCTTCTGGGCCCTTCACATCTCACCTTCTGCAGAGACTGGCTTTGCTGTCTTTAAAATGACAGAAAATGAAAAACTCGGCACCTTGTCTCTTCCAGCATCAGGCTGCCCCGTCCCTCCAGACTCTTGAATCTTGGCTTTTTCAGAAGGCAAATAAGTGGACAGTAAGACCCTGGTTATTGTTGGCTTTTGGTATTGAGTGATCTAAGGCCATGTGCGTACTAAAACTTTGTACAGCACCTCATTATTTTAGGCACTTCGTGTAGCAAATGGTATTTATTTCCACTTGAGTCAGTGGTGTTCTGATCCTTTCAAGCTGGAGCCTCTTGTGTGGATAAGCCCACATCTGGTGTTTGGAGGGACTAGGAAGGGCCTGGTGTAGATGTGGGGGATGTGTGACCTTGCGCTTGGGGGCAGTGTGCCAAGTGATCCTTTTGCTAGCGGTGGCTCCAGAGATGGGGCTCTTGTAGCAGTCCCTCACCCAGGGTAGGCAACCTCAGAGAGGTGCAGGGCTGCATGTGAGCAGGGCTTTGGCAGTCGGTGCATCCTTCTCTGCTGCATTTTTGGGTGGTCCGAGATGCCGTCCTCTTGCTCTGGAGCTAGCACGCTTTTGTTGCAGGGTTGTGATTTGTCTACAGCTGGTCTGGTTTGGTTCCCACCTATCCTAGTATTGGCATTAGCTGGTTTTGTTCTCCCACCATATGGAATTGTCTTAAAAAGAAGATGACTCAGTGGCAGGGCTTTTTCCTGCCATGAAAGAAAATCCAGTTGTAAAAAGCCTTTCACTATTTTATATCACTCTGCCAGATTGAAATTTTTCTCTCTCTTTGTCTCCTGTAGAGACTATTATATTTTGATAATAAAATTCCTGCTATGTGAGACAGAGAAGTCGTGTCATCTTGCTCAGTAAAAATGGTTGCATGCTTTTCGCATAGCCAAAGGTTGAAATATTGCTCCTGCTGGACAGCTTCTAGTCTTGAGGCAATTCTGAGCTGGGGTGGCTATTGTCAAGCTGGAGTTCCTGGGCAGCCCTTTGGCTCAAGTGAGCATGCAGGAGGGAAGGGAAATTCCTCAAAGGAAGGGAAATGTGGTTAAGACAAAACATAAAATTACAGTCAAACCTCGGTTGTCGAACGTAATCTGTTCCAGAAGCCCGGTGGCTTCTGAAAGGTTTGAAAACTGAGGCACGGCTTCTGATTGGCTGCAGGAGCTTCCTGCACTCAAGCGGAAGCCTCGTCAGATGTTTGGTTTCCAAAAAACATTCGAAAACCAGGACACTTCCGAATTTTCGGCATTTGGGAGCTGAAACGTTCCAAAATGGAGGTGTTCGGGAACTGAGATTTGACTGTATATGGAGAAAGCAGAGGGCAAGAGGAGGCCTGTGGCAACCTGCAGTGCATCAAGAGATGTGCTCTTTGTGGGCACTTCTCAGTGCCTTGCTCCAACTCCCCTCTGCCCTCTGTCTTTGCATCTTCAAAGAGAAGGCATGCCAGTTCTGGATAAGAGAGCCCCAGTTAGCTGCTGCCTTGGCCAGTGCACTCAAGTAAATCTCAAGGTTTTAGCTTATCCGTTCTTCACATGGGGACACACTGAGCAGACCACAGGCACTGTTGGGTCCCTCACTTCATAGGTCTTTCCCTAGTCTGCTGTGGAGCTAAGAACTTGGCTCCTGTGTATGTAGCTGAAATTCTGGGGCTGCCGTGCTATCCAGTAGGGTTGGCACCAGTTAAGGAATGTTGGGTGAGTCAGCCACACATTCTTGCCGGCTGTCTTGCCTCTCTGTCCTCCCCTCTCGCTCCACCCTCCAGCTCTTGGGAACTCTGTGGCTGAGCTAGGAAGAAGGCAGCCTGGCTACTGAGGCAGTTAAGATCGGCAGATGCCACACAGTCTTCCAGCCATTGACATGGGCTGCCTTTTTGCCTCATCTCTCTGCCCACTTTGCCATAGTTACAGCAGGTGGGTTTTTGCATCTGGCAGGCCTACAGTAGCTGCTCAGCTCCCCCTTCAAATCTGTGGTCAACCCTGTGCCTGTGTGGATTTCTCTAAGGGCTTTGGCTCAGGGAGTTCCTCAGGTTTAGTATGCTAAAGAAGCCACACTGGCGTACTGCACAGGCCTCCTGAAGAATCCTATTGATCAAATCTTCATATGGACCAATAGTAGTGTAGAAATAGGAAAGTTTTGCCAGGCGGGTAATGGAAAAATTGAACCCCTCCCCCCAAAAAAAATTCTTCTGGGTTTTTTCCAGGTGTTGACATTTCGAGAGTGATGTGTGAGCAACCACACCCATTGTAAAGGGTGTAAAAATCAACTAAGCCCAGTGTACCCATTCTTCTGCCTCCCAGACTTCCCAGTTTCTCATGATTGAATGACATGATCAGTGATTACCTGCAAGCACTGTGGGCTTTTATGTTTTGCCCTTGTGTGCATTTAAGTGGCTGCCATGTGCTTCTTGATTACCTGAATCTGGCCCCTATTTCTACTGGCTGAGGGCATAGCCCTATTTTCACATCTATCGGTACCTGAAGGGCGACACCTCCGTGTGGGGTTGCCAGCCATGGGGGCCAGCCCAGCTGCTTGAGGTCAGTGGCAATGCTGCCGCACAGCCTTGCTCATCTCTCTTTCTGTTGTTGCAGAGTGGAAACAGCTTCCATGTCTTCGACCAAGGCCAGTTTGCCAAGGAAGTCCTTCCTAAATACTTCAAACACAACAACATGGCCAGCTTTGTCCGGCAGCTGAACATGTGTAAGTATATTCTCTGTTTGGTGCACAGTTTGTGCGCTTGACTTCAGAAGTCTCTTGCGAACACGAGGGGCTTGCCTGAAGGTAGGGTTAGGGCACCTTGCCAGTTCGTCAGAACGTGAGCTGCACCGTGCAGGACTTGTGGGCAAAAGTGCTGGGCGTCTCAGACTGGCCTAGTAGCTTCTTCAGGTGTAGTGAAGAGAAGAGCGATGTCCTCTTCTGACGTACGGTGGATCATCTTGGCAAAATTAGGTTAGGGTCAAATGTTTGGCACTGTTAACATAGAATTGGCATTGTCTACGAAAAGTGTCTGGGTTAAAGAAAGGGTTGAGTACCAGGCCTGCAAGCAGGACTACAAGGGGCCTGTCATGGAGGAGCTTGTGCCTCCTTACGTGGGACTCAAACAGGAGGTGGAAGGTTCATGGAGAATATGACTATGAACAGCTAATGGCTCTAAATGTGAAAAACGAGAACTCCCATCTTCAAAGAGGGCGTATTCTGAACAGGAACGTCCATCACTGCTTGTGGCCAGCCAGGTGCCTCGGGGGAGACGAGTTTGGACTAGGTGAACCGTGCTCTGCTCTAGCAAGGCAATTTGTGTTTCCTCCTCCTGGAACACCTGCCTTGCATTTTGGGAGCTGAGATCATTCGCTGATGTGCTATTTTGTATGATTCACTTTGGAAAGTTGGCTCAGGAAAATGACAGCATTAAGCAACCTGCAGACTCAGCAGATACTACTTTCTGGTTCTGATGCTGGGGGAAAGCAGAGTCTGGGAGTTGGGAGGTCCAGTTGCCCTACAGGCTTACGCTGCATGTGAAATACAGGCTGGCTTCTCCAGCATTCCCCTGACCTTCTTGCCAACCTGCTCTGCTCCTTTGCCTTCCAGATGGCTTCCGGAAAGTAATCCACATCGAGCAGGGCGGTCTGGTGAAGCCTGAGAAGGATGACACTGAATTCCAGCACCACTACTTCCTCCGCGGCCAAGAACATCTCCTGGAGAACATCAAGAGGAAAGTAACCAATGTGAGTCCTCCGTAACAGTCGCTGGCCCAGATTCAAAGGAGCTTTTGAGGAACAGATGGAATGGGATGGAAACAGCACTGTTTCTTTCAGCCATTACCTGCCTTGGTGCTTCAGGATAGTGCAGAGAGCAGATTTCTGCTACTTCCTTCTCAGTGTTTTTGGCTTTTGCCTTGTCTTGTCTGAACTTTGGTTCAGATCACCCAATTTGAGGTGGCCTGTGAGAGGCACCTGGGTGGGTGAGTGTGTGCGCATGCATAAGTGAGCTCACAGAAGAATATGAACTTGCCAACGCGCCACCTCCTCCTGTGTGCTTCTGTGTGTGGCAGGAGGCCCTGGCAATCTCTCCTCTTGTACTTTTGTTTTTGCACTGCTTGCCTTGCTGAGCAGCCTGGAAGTCCCTGGCTCAGCTGAAGCCATCCTGTAGGCTAGGATGTCTTGCATATCATGTCACATTAATCAGTGCACCTCTCTTGCATTGAGAATGCTCCCTAAATAAGCCTGTTTGTAAATTCTGCAGTCTGTTGGCTGTCCTCATGCCTCTTCAGTCTCTGCTTATCTGTAGTGCCGCTCGTGCATGTAAACTGTTCGCCAGAAACAACAAACCGCATTCCCAAAATTGTTTCATGAAAGCAGCAAATAGCTTTCTCTCTGAAACTGAGATTAGCGGTTCTCCTAACTGAGAAGAAGGCAGAAGCTACACAGAACCCTTGCCTATGTGCCCCTGTTTCCATACTCTCACTGCCCCGCCCCCCACTGTTCAAACTTGCTTGTTTCTGTTACTTCCCCCCACAAATGCTTTTTTTAGCAGTCGTGTGTGTGTGTGTGTGTGTGTGTGTGTGTGTGTGTGAGAGAGAGAGAGAGAGAGAGAGAGAGAAATTGCAGTACACACACACACAGCACACTAGAAAATTCAGAAGCACACCATTCTTTAATGCAGTAGCCAAGGTTGGATAGCAGAGTGGCAGTGCATGCTGGGAAGCACAAGCAAATAAAAGTACACTTCAGTGAACTGTGTGCTTGCCTGCTGTGCTGGCAAATGGGTGATCCTACCACTTTTTGAGATGGGCTCCAGAACCGCCTTTGCCAAGGCGTGCAGTTTATACGGCATTGGTCTTCAGCAGCTTTGTTGGACTCTGACTGCAGCTCACTTTGAGAAGAGGCAGTGCACACTCTGTCTGTGATGCTCAGCCAGCTATTTTCTCGTTTGGAAGCCATGAAGAGCCATGAGTAAGAAATCTTCCTTGCCTGCAGGTATCTGGCATAAAGAATGAAGATATCAAGGTTCGCCAGGACAGCGTGACAAAGATACTGACTGATGTCCAGGCAATGAAGGGCAAGCAGGAGAGCATGGACTCCAAGCTGATAGCCATGAAGCAGTATGTACAATGCAAGGGGTAGGGGGGGAGGGGTATTCTGGGTTTGGGAGGGGGAGTCTACCTTGCTCTGTGTTCTAGCCCCCTCTGCTGGCAGGTAGTATAATATGCTAACCGCCTGATTGCTGCAGGAATTGAACTCACTCCTTAGCAAACTTTCTTGCCAGGTGATGGACTGCCGTCTTTTTGTCTTCAATTCTCTCACCCAGCATGTTGAGTTTTCAATGCTAACGTTGTCTCTTCCATCTAGGGTGGTGTATCACCCATTAGCCGCCTGGGTAGCGTTAATAATAGCAAAGCAACTATTGATGCACCCGTATCACAGTTAAAATGACAAGCGGCAACCACGGTTGTTAAACTAGTTAGCAGCCCTTCTGACATGTCCTTGCTGTGTAACTTGCAACACTTTACCATGTGGACTTTGCCCTGTTATTGATCAGTTTTCCTCTTGTACAGTAGTGCCCTTGTTAAGAGAAGAATAAATACTAATTTTTAAAAATTACATCAGCAGCTAAGATTAATTTTTTTTACAAATTAAACTCTTGGTGGAACAGTGCTGCTTTATTTTGACACTGACAGATAGAGGCACAGGCTGGTTCCAGCTTGGAAGGGAGCAAGTTGGCAAAGGCCTTCTTTTAGACCGCCATTGTTGTGAAGGGCAGGGGAAAGGCATCTGCACTCAGCATGTCCTGCTTGCGGGCTTCCGCTTTCTGTTTGGCCACTGCGAAAACAGGATGTGGGACAAGATGAGGAGCCCCCTTCGCCCTGATCCAGCCCCAGGGCTCGTATGCGCTCCACTTGGAGTTTACAGAGCAGGGAGTTTCTTGCATGTGTGGGACAATTGCTTAACATTTGCTTATCCCAGGCTATTGAGGACTTGAAAAAATTGCCATGCCTTCTCTCCAGGCACAGGTGGAAGGTGAGGCATGCAGTGAGCTGCTGGCAGTTGGTAGTTTGCATTCTGGCTCGGTTGTAGGGGAGACGCAGGAAAGAGTGTCTGACGTTTTCCCTTGGGGAGTGGAGTCTCAAAAAGAGGGCTTAGCTTGCACCAGAATTCCCCAGAGCACTTTTCCTGCACCCACACATTTGAGAATATAAAGGAAAGTGTTCTGGAGCCCAGGGGACATTTATTCAGGCTGGTTTGATGGCCAGCAATGAAGCTCCTCTGTAAATCATCTGCAGCTGCAGAGGATGGCTCATATTGGTGAGTGGGGGCATAAAGGCAGAGGCTTGCAAATCCCACTTTTCCTGGAAGATTAGTCAGTGGCTTGAAGCAGCAACCCCTTCCTGTTTTACGGCTGCTGTGGTGCCCCTCTTGGCAGCTTTGGGCCCAGCTGTTCTCTTGCCAGGACAGGAACCCTGATCCCTCCAGCCGTAAACAGCTTGACTCCTCGCCCATGGAATGTGGAGCTTGATGACCACTCAGTCTCTTGAGTCATCCAGCCTTGCGGCTTTTTGGTTGGGCTTTTGCCATTCTGAATTGTTGCTGGCCAAGGTCAGGTTTTGCCAAGCTGCTTGAAACCGCTTACAGAAGGGAGGATATTCCAGGTGGACTTGTTGCCTGGCTGTGCCCTAGAGTTCCTCTTCAAGCCCAGAGACCAGGCCGACATGCTTCTTGCCTGTCCACAGCCGTGCTGCACAGGGTCATAGTGTAGTGAAGCTTGGCCTCCCTGTCTTGGTTAGACTGTGATGTCTGGGAATTAAAGGCTTCAGTACCACCTCCCTATCTGACAGAAGAAAGAAGCCCAATGGTGCCTTTTCAGAACTTCATTCTCCTTGGTGTAGACCAGGGGTGATTCAACTCCACAGTGATTTTGTTCCTGCTCCACCAAGACTCTGCCAATTTTGACAATAACTGCAAAAAAGGGAAAACAATATTTCAAAGTAGACTCAGCGCTGGGTTTGGCAACTTGCCTCCTCCCCTCATCATCAGTTTGAGGCTGTGATGAGTGGGCAAGGGAAGAGGGGAGTGAGTTGCCAAACCCCTTCTCATCAGTGGAGGAGGGACACTGTGTGTGCCGGTGTGTTTCTACCTGCGTGTGACTTTTGTGTATATACTCCTCATGTAGACAAGAAAATGGCTGACTTAAGAGATCAAAACGCTGAGGGGGTGCTTTCTTCTGTCCATAGAGGGCACATAGCCTACTTGCTTAAGCATAAGCTCTGACGTTCTTGAGGAGCCAGTAGTGTGAAGGCTTGTTAGCTGTGCTTCATCTTGGGCCTCCCCTCTAGCCAATCCAGGGTTGTAGCAAACTCTCACGGGCCCCAAAGAGACAAGCCTTCCCAGGGCAGCTTCTTGGGCTGATTCTTCTTAGCTTCTGCAGGCCGTGTAGAACTACTGACTGCTGCTGTGGCCTGTACAAGCCAAGCCAATTGCCGGGAGCACCTTGTTCTCACTGTGCAAAATCACAGTGCCCCAGAAGAAGGGAGGGGTAAGGACAATACCTACAGTGGCCTTCTTGAGTTTAGTGATCCTGAACTTGAAGGGTCTAAACACAAGATCCGCATAGGGAGATTGGCCCTCTTTTTCGTTAAAGTCTTGTAACACCATCAGTGTAAATAAGAATAAGAATAAGAACAAGAATAATAAGAATAATAAATTATTTGTACCCTGCCCATCTGGCTGGGTCTCCCCAGCCACTCAGGGTGGCTTCCAACAAAGATTAAAAATACATTAAAATGTCACACATTAAAACCTTCCCTGAACAGGGCTGCCTTCAGATGTCTTCTAAATGTCAGGTAGTTGTTTATCTCTTTGACATCTGATGGGAGGGCATTCTACAGGGCAGGTGCCACCACCAAGAAGGCCCTCTGCCTGGTTCCCTGTAGCTTTGCTTGGCACCTCAAGGAGTACAAAACAGAAGACTGGTCCCTCATTAGCTCCCCCTCCTAAAAAAGACCACTCAGTCTTTGGTTGGGAGATAAGGAAGAGGCTGGCCTAATATGGGATGGATGTGAGCAAGTCCACATCCATATAGCTGGCCTTCATTTTGGTTGGGAAGATTGGTAGGCTCATGTTTTGGTGTGCATCTGAAGAGCTTAGGTGCTGCATCTGACCAGTGGGCCCTCTGGGGAGACCACATGAGCATAAGAGCACTCTGATGTTTCTTAGCATGTGGCATTTAAAGCGCTGGATGTAAAAAAAAGGGGGGGAGAGATCTGAAGGAATAAAGTGTTTGTAGTGAAAGGTTGGATGGGTAAATGCAAGAGGCCATTTTTTAAAAAAAGATATTTATTAAAGTTTTATAAAAAGACAAAAATTTCAAAACAACAAGAATACAAAAGAAACAAAAAAGAAAATGCACAAAATACAAAAATACATAAAACACAACAAACAAAGAAGAAATAATTAAAAACAAGTCAGTTTTTCAAATTTTTAAATTCTCCTTAACTTGTTTCCCTGACCTCCTCACGCCTCCCTTTTTTGTATTCCCATTCACATATTTAATTCAGCAAATCCTTACCCTCTTTCTTTAAACTTAACTCAATATCACAACATATTATAACTTTATATTTTCATCCATTATCAATCCATTTTTTTTACGTATTCTTATTAACCTTATTACTAAGACCGCTTAATTTCAATCAAGCATCATGGCAAGAGGCCATTTTGGCCCAGGGGGGCTTTTAGAGCCCTGGCTTCGAATCCTGCCCTGACTGCGAAAGGGAATGTTTTTATTGTCCGCCTCCAATGCACGCTTGCAAAGGCCGATGGGCCTGCACCTTGTGGTGCATAGTGCTGTATAGGAGATGTTAATGTTTAATAACTAGCCAGTCCCTCCAAAGCCAGAACAACACTTAGGGGGCTGCTGTGGGGAAGGCAGGTGGGCTTTGGGGGCCCAAGCTTGGCAGTGCTTTGCTTTGGAAAATCTCCCTCTCGGCCTTTGAGAGCATGAGCTTCCGCTGGCCTCTCTTTCCCCTTCCTATGTTTTCATTTGTTTTCAATCCCTAACCACCTCCTAAAAATGGAATCTGCGAGCCAGAAGCTTCCTTTCAGGGATTTTTTTTTTTTTAAGTTTGGAGCGGTTGTGGTTTTGAACCTGATAGCTGCCTTTTAAAAGCTGCTGTTGGCTCTTTTATCACGAGACGTGTGGCTCCTGAGCTTGATGTCTCCTAGGTGAGCCTAGCAAACGCTTCCTGGGGGTTTGGGAAGCCAGACTCACGTCAAATGCAGGACTAATGGCCTTAGGCCTGGTTCCAGATCCCACATCCAGCTGGGCTGAGGCTGAGGGTGGTGAGGGAAATGGCACCAGGTGAGTCGCGTGCGCTCTGCTTTGGTCCTCTTGGCTGTGGAACCATCCTTGCAGCGGTGGGGCAGCACCTGACACTCAGTGGGTGGGGCATTTCTGGTGACTCCCAAGATGCTGCTGGACTCCAACTCCCAGCATGCTCCCTGACAGTTGGCCAGGCTGACCGGGACCAATGGGGTGGCTTGGAGCCAATCAGCGTTTAGAGGGCGGCCGTCCCTGTGCTATGGACATGAACCCCTTTATTCTGGCCTTTAGTGGAAAGTAAATCCACATATCACTACGATTATGTAACATGTTTATGGCCTGCCTGGAAATTGCTAGTTAGTGTATGAGTGTTTTGCTTGTTGGCTTGATTTAAATGGTATCATTTATGTTATTGTAACCAGCCCTGGGGTCTCCTGCTGAGGGGTGGGATGGTGATGGTAACAACAGCAGCAGCAGCAACAGCAGCAGCAGACTCTACCTATATAGCTCCCCAATATAGGAGTCAGGGTGGATTTGATTTAAATCAAATCGATTAAAATCACAATTTAAATCATTAGTCAGTAAGACTTGATTTAAATCACTAGTCAGTAAGACTTGATTTAAATAATTTTTTTTACAGAAAGACTCATTCTTGCTGGTATAATCTTAACATTTACAACCAGATGAAGGCTTCATTTTTGGAATAATAAATTTTCAGAGTAGTTTTTGCAGTTATATCAAAAATCACTGATTTGGTTATACTACTAGAAATACATAGACAGATAATTATGAAATTATTGTGAGGTTTAATAAGTTAACTGTGAACGCTTATTAGTTGACTGGCAAGCACTTCAAGGTCTCGCCAAAGACTTAACAGTTTTAGTAAGTTAACTTTATATTTGGACAACTTTTCTGCTGTACTTTATTGGAAGGAGAAAAATAATCATTTCCTTCATAACAATTTAAACAATTTATTTAACTAAAACAATAACATTATAGCATATGTATCCATGTTTGTTAACTGATCTGGTTAAACAATTTTTCTAAAAAAAGAAAGACTGAGTTTTAGCACACATGAAAAACTTAAAACAAATCCTTAATTCCTGATGAATAGCCTTTGGACTATAATGTAACTTCAATAGAAAACTATCTTTAGAAATATTTTTCCTCCAAAAGCATTTTATTTTAAAAATCCAATTTAAATCAAAAAATCCAATTTTTTTGAAACTTTTTTTTAATCATTGATTTTTATCCACCCTGATAGGAGTGTTTGGGGGGGGGATAACAAAAGCGAGGGTGCAGATCATCTTAAATACGATTGCTTTTGTAAGCTCACCACCAAGGTAGCGAGGTTGGGGAAGGTGAAATCATCCGGTCCTGCCGCTCTCTCTCGCTCTCTCTGGGCTCTGAATCCTTGCAGGCCTGTCTTTCCAAGCGGGAAAGCGAGGCAGGAGGGCTCTGGTTGGGCTTCTTGCTGCAGTGTCTCCTCCGTGAGCCTAATTCCAAACAGATTTCTGGGAGCGGGGGCCGAGCGGGGTGAGTGCACCTGTGTTTACCGGGGCCTTCCCCCAGCCGCCTTTGGGGGCTCCGTTTAGCTTGGCTCGGCATGTCGAAGGCCTGCCGCGGGGACGCCGCAAGTACTTCCTCCTGGCCAGACTGCGTTTACAAGGCCCTGCCGTTTTTACAAGGCCCCCGTCGCCCACAGAACGAGGAGGTTTAAAATTTCTCTTGGTAAAAATAAATCCGAGCAGACACCCTTATCTGGCCTTCTGCCGCCACCATCCTCTTCTTCCCTGCAACGGAATTAGTTTCCCTGATGCGGCACCTCTCCTCCTCCTCCCCCCCCCCTCCCCCTGCTAAATCATACCAAATAATAATTCTGACCTGTGTTGCTCTCTTTATGGTTCCAAAAGCAACAATATATATTATCCTTCTGACACTCACCAGAGGGGATATTTTTTGCGCTGGAACATTTGCAGAAAAGATTGTGTCTGTCAGTAACGGGCTGCAGAAAAGCTGAGCTTGGGCCTAATGGAGCCAGCGGAGGGATGGCCAAGCTGGAGCCGCCAGCCGCCTCGGAAATGCCTCATTAGAGGAAGCTGCCGGCCTGCAGGGACCCGGGGCCCGAAAGCAGCCTTGGCTAGCGGGGGACAAGCAGGAAAAGGAAAAAGGTCTAGGCTGGGAGCGGTGGCGTGAGGGTTCGCTGCTTCTCCCCACTCCCCTTATGCATGCAGATTGTGTCCTGGTTGTTGGTTTAAGCCAGTGCTTCCCAAGCGCTTCGTTTTGGGTGCCCTGCCCTCTCGGTTCAGTCAACTCATCCCCAGTGCCCCCTACTGTATAAAAAGCATTATTCAGATCAGCGGTTTGCACAGCCCACTAAGGAAGATCATGGCGCAATAACATTCAAAACGGTAACAATGAATTGCACATTTATTCCAAACCCAATTAACACTGTGTAATTAAATTAATTCAATTAACTTGATCCAGTGATACCAGCTTTTCAAAGACAGATATCCACTTCCCCACTTCTGCCCCCTCACCTCTTAGCACCTCCCTGGGTACTCACCCCCAGGGGGCGCTACCACCCACTTTGGGAACCACTGGTTTAAGTGGGGGATAGAAGGGGATCTCGGGGGAAATTATCTCCCCCTCCTGTGTGCACACGCGCATGTGTTTCTCAGTGGGTTTGATCAAGTTTCCAGCTGCCAATTTCACCACTTTTCAAGACAAGCCTTTTGAGAAGGAGGCTTGGCCTGGCCTTTGCCAGGATCAGCAGCTAGCATCTTGAGTTGCCCGGTTCTCTCCTTTAAGACTCCCCCCAGCCTGCTGCCCCCCAGGGCAAGGAAGGAGGCTTCCCTGCCGGCACTCTGCAGTGTGCTGTGTTGAGAGGAGGATCCCGTCCCGTAGCGGGAGCCAGTACCCTGCCTATGCAGCTGGCTGAGGTTTGGGAATGAGACATCACTTGCAAGGCCTGGACAAGGGGAAGGAGAATCACTGTAAATCTTAGGGAAGGGAAATAAATGCCTTTAAGGAGGTGCAGGAGACTGGAGAGCTGGCGTGGAGGAGGCGGCTCCCTGGCCTATTCCTTTCCAGCTGTCTCCTATTAATAAGGCTTCATCCTTAAGAAAAACAGAGTGATGGCAAGGTGGCCTCCTGCCTCTCTGACGGTGACCCCGGCCCCCTTGTGCACAGAGGGTCAGAGCTTGTGTGGCTCCACCCTAGCCTAGCCAAGGAAGGTGGCTGGTCAGTTGTCTTCTCCCCTCTGCCCCCTGGCCCATGTTTCCAGGTTCAGCCTTGCCTTGTCAACAGCTCCAATTAGCTGGAGCATCTGTGGGTGCATATTGAAGGCAGGTGAAACTTTCTGAATGTTGGAAGATTCTTCATTCAGCGCAAACTGTGGAATGCCTTTGCTGAGGAGTCATTGGTGGCCACCAACCCGGATGGCTTTGAAAGAGGATTAGGCAAACTCATGAAGGAGAGGGTTGTAGAAGGCATGATGGCTCTTCTGTGCCACCAGGGTCAGAGGCAGCAATCCTTTAAATCATAGTTGCAGGAACCTGCAGGTGGGGAGAGGGCTCTTCTGCTTGGGTCCTTTGGACTTCCACAGGGACATCTGGTTGACCACTGTGAGAGCAGGTTACTGAACGGGTTGTGCCACTGGCCTGATCCAGCAGGTTCTTCTCATGTTCTTTCTCGTCCAGCTCCAGCCCCCCACTTCCTCCTTGTGGGGCTGGTGGGGAAGCTGCTTCTGCTCCATCTTCTGGGCTTCAGGTGTCCTAAGCCACGACCAGTGTTCTTGAACCCCAGGTGTTGGGCCGCAACTCCCACTATCCCCAGGCAGCTTAGCCGCTGGTCAGGAGTGATGGGAGCGGTGGGGTGACTCCACAGCCCGTCTGGAGGGCTGGTCTCCCCCCTGCACCCACACACATAGTGTGCACGGCCCTCTCTGCCTTGCTGACTTTAACGACTCCAGTCTTCTGGCTGATCCTGCCTGAGGCAGAGACGCTGGGCCAGGCTTTTATGACCTCTACATTAGACGGTTGTAATGTGGTGTGTTACTGCCTCTCTGTGCGAGATGCTGCATGGATTCCAGCTGTTCTGGCGAGTTGCAGCGCAGCCCCTGCTTGTCACGGGGGACTTTGCTGGCCCGCAGTCAACCGTCAGCTTCGTCTCAGAATTGCTTTGATGGGCTCTGAGCAAGACACTCGTTGTGAACTCTCTCGCTCCGCGCCTGTCTTTTTTTCCTTCTCCTTTCTTCCTCCTTGCGCACAGCTGTGCTTTGGGCTTAGTCACTGCTTGAGATCATCTGAAGCTGGTTTTACTGGCCATGGTGTTCCATGAGGTTAAGGACTGCTGGAGTCGTAGTTTATGGCGGGCTCAGATGTGTGAGCCGCTGCCAGCTGCGGCCTGAGGCCGTGCCAGGAAAACCTGTGCTTCTGACTGCAGGCTTGCTGCTTTGCGTGCCGAGGCACCTTGTCCTGCGCCTAAAGTGGCCTCTCAATGGGCACCCACCACTTGCCCCAGGGGAGGGTCCTGGGAAAAGTACTGAGAGGAGGTGCTTCATCTCTTCAGAGACATGGTGTTCAGCCTGTTTCGGGTGTGATCAGGTTTTGTAGCCGGGGTTGGGGAGCTACTCCTGGCAAGGGGACACTTTCATCATCTTGGGCTGGTGGCAGAAAAAACCTGGGCACAGTTATATATGAAGTGTCAAGGCCCACCTTAAAGGTAAAGGGTAAAGGGACCCCTGACCATTAGGTCCAGTCATGGCCAACTCTGGGGTTGCGATGTTCATCTCGCTTTATTGGCTGAGGGAGCCGGTGTACAGCTTCCGGGTCATGTGGCCAGCAGGACTAAGCCGCTTCTCGCGAACCAGAGCAGTGCACGGAAACACTGTTTACCTTCCCACCGGAGCGGTACCTATTTATCTACTTGCACTTCGTGCTTTTGAACTGCTAGGTTGGCAGGAGCTCACCCCATTGCAGGGATTCGAACCGCCAACCTTCTGATTGGCAAGTCCTTGGCTCTGTGGTTTAACCCACAGCGCCACACGCATCCCTATCCCACCTTTAAAGCCCCATGCAATTTAGCAGCACCATGTCACCCACAGTACCCCAATCTGAGGTGAGGTGGGTGGCGACTACTGAGACAGTTGTGCAGTGGTGGCCCCGTTATTGTGGCATTCCCTCCCTGTATGGACCTGCCAACCTTGTTGTCATTTCAGCACCAAAGACATTTTAATTCTCTCAGACCCTTGTTTGTGTGTGAGTGTGTAATTCGTTGTTTTGTATAGCCCATCAGATTTCTAAAAAACAGAAAAAACTGCCGCCCTTGCAGAGCTTGTGGTGTGCAGTCTGGGATTTTTGTTTCCCTACTGTGGACGGGCAGGCTTTGACCCTGTGCAGCCATTGCCCAGTTCTGTTTGATTCTGGAGAAGGGAGCAGCTTTGCATCCCGCAAAGTGAAGAGGCAGCAGGCTCAAGCCAGCAATAAGCCCACCCCTCAAACAAGATGGCTGCGTCTCCTTCCTTTCTTGGCTGCTTCTGCTTGGGCACCTGCTGTCATCGCCCTTGCCATATTTTTTTTTTTTTTGCAAGACTCGCCTTTCCCTTCCTCCCAAATTCCTGCCAAGAGCCATGTGATGAAGTTGCTGTCTGGCTTCCTCCAGGCCTTTGAGAAGGCCTCTCTGCAGGTGCGGCAAGCCCCTCTCTGCTCTTTCTGAGTCGTACCATCCATCCTGGCTCCCTTTGATGTTTAGACATTGCACAGTGCGAGGGAGAGGGCAGAGGGCTCAGCAGCGCCGTGCTGGGACCCTTGGTTGATGGCCTCATCTCCCAGCGCTGTAATGACCAAATGGGAGGGGGCTCCTTTCAGAATCCTGTTAAAATAGTTCCCCAGAGGATTTTAATTCTGAACTGCAGGCGCAAACCACCCACTGCACCCCTGGTTTTCCCACCACATGGTACGCCTCTCATTGTAATGACTTGCGAGGGTCTGTAACACCCCAGTCCCAAGGCAGGTCCCCAAGTGCCCTGGCACAAGGGCCTTTTGTTTAAAGTCTCTGGCCAAGGGAATGTGTGGATGGAGAAGCTCCTCCTCTCCTTTCTTGGAAGGAGTGGGGTGAACCCACACTATAATAATAATTATTTATTATTTATACCCCGCCCATCTGGCTGGGTTTCCCCAGCCACTCTGCAAAGGAGTTGGTGCAGCCGGTGGTTGCCTGTTCAGTTTCTAATAAGCAGGTGCCTCCTGGTTTAACTTTTAAATGTCTACTGAAAACTCCCATTCCCCCAGGCCTATGCAGGCAATTAAGAATAGATTTCCCTGCAATGGTTTATTGATGTCTGTTTATAAGCTTTTTTACATGTTTTTACTGCATGGTTTTATACATTTTTGTTGCAAATTGCTTTGATTTTTTAAAAATTAAATAGCGTTCTATAAATATTTTTATAAACAAAAAGTGTTTTCCCACCCTGCAGAGAATAATTCCTGGGATCACAAACATCCAACTTCTAATTGAGAACAACCTTTCATCCCTTCTGCAGGGGACCCCTTTGGAGACCCCATCTTTAGGACAATGAGGGTGACCAGCAGACGCCTTTCTTTAGCACATCCCCAGAGCTTCCTGTGAGCAGAAAATGGGTCTTCTGCACTCATAAAACACCAGGGCAAAGTAGGGGGTGCCTGTGGGAAGGAAATGCTGATCAGAGTGTTGGGTGCAACTGAGGCTGAGGAAGGAGTCAGCTGTCGCTTGCTGCCTTGAGCAGAGCAATTTTGTGTGCATTTGTGAGCGCCTGTCCTAGGGTGGCTCCAGGAAAGCCCAGGGGGCTGTCCGTCCTCTGCAGAAAGATCTGGAACCCATGTGATGCAGAGTTTTGGTCGAGCTTGGACATGATACTCACCAGGTGACCCTGAGCTGGCTCCCAAATCCCCATGTGAGCCATATATAAGGCATAGGGTGCCGTTTCTGCCACACACCCACACACCCGGTGCACCGCCTCCCATCATCAGCAGAGCAAAGGGACAGTCTTCTGACTCCTCTAGCGGCCTCTAGGAGAGCACGCAGAGGGGCGGTGGTCTCCAGAAGGCCTGCAAAGAGTTAACAGCCCTTTTTTTGAGTGGGAGGAGGGAAAACTCAAAGACTTTCCTTCGCACACTGTTTTATAGAGCAATTAAATGGCGGTGAAGAGTTTATATGGGCCGACTTCAAAGGTTTCATTTCAGGGGTTATGAAAAGATCTTAGGAGTGTTTTATTTATCCAATTTTGTACCAGAATGACATAAACTCTTACCCTCTGCCCACCTGCCTCTCTTAAAACTCCCCCTCCCCGCCCCCCCCGGGGGGGGGGCAGAGTCCAGGCTCCCAGGCCTGCCTTTCCACATCCTCCCCCCAAGCAGTTTGTAAAGTGAGGAGGCAGGTGGGGCTCAACATCTGACCCAGGATTTGACCGCCCTGATCTTGAGAGGCGGTGAGGACCCACCTTTGTATTTGCAAGCACAGTTTGTGGGGAGGGGGCTTTTTAGTGGCAAATGAACCTCGGTAGTCTCTGTCTTTGATGAGAGAGCATACCATGGCTGCAGCTACATCACCGACAGCACCTAGCTGAGATTCCTCCATTGCAGGGGATTGGACTGGACCAGACAACCCTGAAGGTCCCTTCCAACTCTACAATTCTATCCAAAGTCACAATAAATTTACTCTAGGCTTGAGAGTTTCTAATCCCTCTTGTTCCTGAAGATCCTCAGGAGACGTCCTGCTTCCAGTTCTGCCTTGCTAATGCATGAAATAGGGAAGGGTGTGAAATGGGGTCTTCCCAGTTTGGGGTACTTCCCTAAGAAAAGCTGCCAGAAATTATGGCCAGGGTTTTCCGAAGACTTCTAGGACATCCCTCCTGGGCCAGACCCAGGGTCCTCTATCTCAGCATCCGGGTTCCACCAGCCGCCACCCAGATGTGCCTGGGGAGCCCACAAGCAGAGGCATGAAACGGCCCCCTTCCCTTGATGTTCCCCCACCCCAGTCGCTGTCTTGCTACCCCTGAAGGGAGAGGCTCCTTTAGCTGTGGTGGTGAATAGTTGCCCACCGACCTGCCTCCCTCAAATTTGTTTCACTTGGTGGACCACCCACCCACGTGCCAGTATGAAAAGCTTCCCCAAGGAGAGAGCGCTGGGTTTCTGCGCATTTCTGCTGCTTTTTATTGCTTGCCTGCATTCTGGGTCGTTAATTGGTTTTGCAAATTTTGTGATGCTTGCTTTTACACGGCTAGCTGCCGCAAGCTGCTTTGATGTTAAAAGTGTGCTGCAAATGAAGGGCAGTATAGGAATTTAATAAATAAAAATAATAATAACAATTTAAAAAGTAAATGAAGCTTCCAGTATGTCTAGCCCAGGATAAAGATGGGCACGTGTATTTTTCATATATAAATAGTGGACGTATATAAAAAAACACTATTTCCCATCTTTTCTCAGTCACTGTGCTGCAGCCTTTTCTGTCTTCACTAGGCCATTTTCAGCTGCAGTCCTGAGCAGTCCTCTGATCCATAAAATAATGTTTCCACAGTCCCTTTGGAGTACAACCTGGAGACTTGCGTGGAGGGGAAAGAGTCGGCAGGAGGGCCGCACTAGCTCAGGTGGAGCAAGGGTCCTTTGTTGGGCCACTGGCTGGAGGAGCAAGGCCCTGTGCCATCTTGCCCCACCCCACACCTGAAGTGCCCAGCCTCCTCAAAAAGCCTTCCAGAAGGCAGCTGCTTCCACATCCCACCTGGGCATTGGGTGCCAGCATGAAGCAGCCCCCCCCCAACTCTTTGCTGGAATTTTGTGGCAGGAAGACACTCTCTTTAGTGCAGAATTCAAACAAAAAGCCTGGGTCGTTTAAATGCCCAAATTCAGAATGAAAAGGAGAAAGTAGAGACGGGGAGGCTGTTGGCTGCTTGTCTTCCCATGAGTTCCTGGCAGGGTTTCTGTACCTACCCTGCTCCTTTGAGGGAGTTCTGCGAGGGTTTCCACGGTTGCCATGCTGGGGCTGTGCTGCAGACAACCAGGCTGGACAACCACATGTTTTAGTTTAAACTTCTGCAAGGCACTTCTTCCTCTTCCTGCAGTGGCTGCTTGCGGGGTCTCTCTGTCCAGGTTAATTTGGCTGCCTTCTTCCTTTTCAGTGAGAATGAGGCGCTGTGGCGGGAGGTGGCCAGTTTGCGGCAGAAGCACGCCCAGCAGCAGAAGGTGGTGAACAAGGTAAGCCCAGCCTTCACTTCTCAGCAAAGGGCAGCACAGCCAGCTGGAGGCATGGGGCTGCTGACCTGCAGGGGGCTTGGTCAGTGGATCCCCCAGAGACTTGAGGGTGAAGGGCCATTGTCTCTTAAGGACAGGAAACAAGCCCTCTTTCAGCCAGCTTCTCACTGGCTTGGCATGATTCTAGATTGGAAGTTTTATATCACGGTCTTTCCGATCCAATTTTTCTCTCTGCCTGGTTGGCCCATCAGATCCCCACATTCTTCTTTTCAGTCATGGATTTTTGTTGCTGTTCCACCACCTGCCATACACACCAGTCAGGAGAGCCTCACAGAATGTAGGGGGATTCCCCCCCCTCCACCTGTTTTGGGCACATGCACAGATATTTCCCCCCCTGAGTGTGCACCGCTCTAAACCAACAACAACAATTTCCCCTGCGTGCATGAGCAGTGCCAATTCCACATCTGGAAGCACTCATGGACGAGGAGACTACAGAGCATGTACAGAGTGGCTTCTTTTTGCTCCTGGGAGAACCCCACATACCTGTCACTGGGAGTGAGGTCTTGAGTCCAGCCTGCTGGGTTTTACATGCTGGTGGTCAGCTGTGCGTGTGCTGGGGGAGATCTGAGCAGGGTGGTCCTTTCCAGAGTGCCTTTGGACCTCAGTCCAGCAGGATTCCCCCTCCTCCAGCTAGAAGTGTGCATCCCGCTTGGTGACATTTTGTTTTCTCTCCCACAGCTCATCCAGTTCTTGATCTCACTGGTGCAGTCCAACCGTATCCTTGGAGTGAAGAGGAAGATGTAAGTGGGCCTCATCCAGAGGCCGTGCTTTGATTCTCCTCTTGGCTGGGAGCATCTCCCAGGGTGACTCAAGGACCATCCATGGCGTTTAAGCACAAGCCCAGCCTCTCATTGAGACATTTGCACCTGGAAAACTCCAGACTTGCCCTTGAGAAGCACCTCTGGGAGGAGTTCCCATCTGCGCCTGCCTCTTCCTGCCGGTGCTCTTGCTGTGCCCTTTCTGCAGGAATGCTTTGGGCGTGGTTATCTGCCCATTCCCCCCTGAACTCTCCTCCTCCCCACTCCATAATCCATTGATTATGTTTCTGCTGTGCTTTGAGTCTCCTTTTTGTAGCTTTATGATCTGTGATTCCTGTATGAAGGGGTTGGACTAGATGACCCTTGGTGTCCCTTACAATTCTATAATTCTGTGATTCTTAATTTTCTTCCTCTGCATAAGGCTGAGAAGCGCCTACATGCTGCTTGTGAAGTGGGGGTTGTCTTTGAAACCAAACACACAGGAAGGGATATGGCGATATGATTTTGCAAGAGGGCAGCTCTCTTTGCTCCAGCAGGAAAGCAGGAGATGCCTTAAGGCTCAGATGCTCCTTTGCAAGAAGGCAGTCCTGGAGTGGAGCACGCGCAAGTGGCTTCAGTGGGCTAGTCCCACACTCCTGGGTCCAACGAAATGGGAGGAACCCCCAAGGCCAGCTCAGTCCCCTGTGGGCTGCACACGTGCTCTGGTCCCTGTCAGCCAGAGTAGCAACACAACCTGCAAACCCAAACTCTTTTCAGGGCTCCTGTTTCCAGAAAGCATCCTGCAGTGTCTGAGCTGACCCTAGAGCAGGCATAGGCAAACTTGCCCCTCCAGATGTTTTGGGACTGCAACTCCCAACAGGACCAGTAGTCAGGGTCTGGAGGGCTGAGTTTGCCTATGCCTGGCCTAGAGGGTGGGCTGCCTGAAACTGCCTGTCAGGAGCGATCTCTTCAGAAGTTCGGTAAGCAGGATGGTGCCCTCTGCAGTCTGGTAGCCCCTTTGGTGCTTGCCTGCCGCCTCTGCTCTCTGTGTCTCACGGCTCCCTCTGGCTTTCCCTTCCAGCCCCTTGATGTTGAACGACAGCAGTTCGGCCCACGCCATGCCCAAGTACAGTCGCCAGTACTCTTTGGAGCACGTCCACAGCCAGCCTCCCTACTCTGTAAGTATTTGGCTTGGGCAGAGGGAAGCTGGGCTCGGGGGCAGCCCCAAGGAGGCAACCACCTTTTGGACCCTCAAGGCTCCTAGGGCCTCATGCCAATATCTGTCCTCCTTGCAGGCCTCCCCCCCGGCATACAGTGGTGCGAACCTGTATTCCCCGGATCCCTCCGCCAACTCCGGCCCCATCATCTCTGACGTCACAGAACTGGCCCAGTCCAGCCCCTCTGCCTCTCCCAGCAACAGCCTTGATGGAAGGTACGCAGCAGCCCGGCTTTGCTTGGTTCCCTGTGTGGGCGCCCAGATGGGCCTGGAGGGCACAGTCACTTCTGGTTGCAGGGGGAGGGGACGTCCAAGGCACCAAAATGGGGAAGCTGCCTGGGGGGTGGGGGTGGAACAGAACTGCCAACTGCATAGGCCCCAAGGCTCTCTTGCGACTCCTGGCCTTTGGCAGATGTGGCCGGCAACTTTTCTCTCTGTGCCCAGGATGGCTGAAAAGTGGGGTGGCTAAAAATTCATTTGAGTCAGTCAAGATTTTCAGCAAATTTCTAAACCAAAATGATGGGGTGTGGCATGGAAGTCACTAAGGGCCAATCAAGTTTCAGAGGCGGTGATCTCAGGGTGCTTCTTCCCATAGAAGAACAGCTCAGGCCAGGCCTTGCAGGGTGTTCATTTACACACCCTTTGCAGAGGTTAGGTATTCTGGGTCACTGTGTGCTTCTGTGGAAGCCTGAATTCTGCCGTCCAAAGAGGGAGGGAGAGAGAAGCACCTCCTGCTTTTTGTTCACAAGAGGTTTTGCCCAGGAGTCCCTCTTCTTCCCAGGTGTGGTTGATTTTCCTTCTTCTCCCTTTGACCCGAGCTGAGCCCCAGGATGCCTGGCTGTGTAAAGGGACCCAAAGAGTGCAAGCAGCACTTTCTGTTGGTGCTTGGAATGCCAGCCTGTGTAGCTTTGTGTATGGGCAGAGCTGCCTTGGCCTCATTGAGGGCACTCCCTTTGGAGGATCTGCACTGAGCCCACTGCTGCCCCACTGCAGTCACATGTTCCCCATCCCTGCGCGCAGAGCCTGAGCTCCTGGAGGGACACCAAGGGCGTTTTTCTCGTAGGCCTGTGCCCAGAAGCCCTTTGTCTTGTGCTGCTGAGCCATGAAGGGTCCGCTTGGTAAAGCCTTCTCTGCGTACAGGAACCCGTATCTCCCGGCCCTTGAAGTGGAGGGGACTTTCTTGGTTCTCTGCCCCAGACAGTTCCCAAGGCGAGTTGAGTTGTGAGCCGGACGCTGCTGGCACTGGGGCAGAATCACTCGCCACAGCGGCAGCCCCCGTCTCTTGCCCTGAGTGTGCCTCTCCGCCAGGAACCTTCGCTTCGAAATGGGAACCAGATGCTTGCCTAAGTGGGTCATCACAGCTTTGTTCTTTTATACCTGGCGACAATTCCAGTGGGGCTAATTGAACCTCCCACATAAAGCCGTTTCGGGGAGTTTGGGTACTGGAGGGAATTTCCATCTGCCAGAGAAACTATGTTCACCCCCCCCCCTTCCCATCTTCGTCTCTCTTTTAAAAATCCCCACTGCTGAGAAGCCACGGGTGGAGGAGGGGGTGGCAGAGCTTAGACTGATTCATTTCCCAAACCTCGGAAGAGAGGAAACGTGCGGCAGGACGAGCAGATCCAAAGGGCGGAAGCTTCCTGGGGTTGTCTGAGAGTCCTGCGTTTCCCAGAGTGGGCCGTGGTGTCCCCTGGAAAGGGGGCTCTGGGGCTGGAAATGACTTTGGAAAGCTGGTAGCACTGGATCAAGCTCATCGGTTTGGTTGAATTAATGAATTAAGTTTATTGTATTATTAATCTTCCTTGATGGAGTGTGCAAACTGCTATTCTGGATAATTTTTACAGGGTAGAGCAGGGGGCACTGGGGATGAGTTAATGGAACCAAGGGGGTGGGGGCCAGGAAAAGTTTGGCACCCACTGTTGTAGAGAGCAAATGGTGGCAGCTGCTGACCATGTAGGAATACCGCTGTCTGCCCAGGGCTCACGTCTTACTTTCTTTCCATCCTTCTGTCTTAGGAGTAGTCCCGTGATCCACATCAAAGAGGAGCCCCCCAGCCCCTCTCGCAGCCCTCTGATTGAAGAGACCAGCCCTATCGGCACTCCTGCCAGCGAGAGCCCCCTCTCTCCCTCCGCCTTCATCGACTCCATCTTGCAGGATGAGAAGCCCAGGGGCGTCATGGCCGCAGCCCCTCTTGCCGACAGTGGCGGCAGCAGCACAGACGCTGCACAGGCCCAGTCCCCTGAAAAGTGCCTCAGCGTCGCCTGCCTGGACAAGTAAGTGTGGGGTGCGCAGGGAGCACCTGGCTGCCACCTGAGGGTTACGGGCTGGATCCAGTGGGTCCCTAACCCTGTCCTGCTGTCATCATCACCATCCTTATCCCTCCCCCCATTCTCTTTGCCCACCTGCTTCTTTGTCTGGGGGCGGGAGGGGGGTGGTTTTATTGACAGCATTTATATCCCACCTTCCCCCCCAAGGAGTTCAAGGTGGTGTACTAGGTGCTCCTCCTCATTTTATCCCCACAACCCTGCAAGGGAGGTTGGGCTGAGAGGAGGCAGTGACTGGGCCAAGCGGCGATGTGAACCTGGTCTCTCAAGTCCTGGTCCAGCGCTGCCTCTCGCCAATGTGGCTGTAGCCCGTTCTTCAGGCACAGTGCAGCCTGGATTGCCAATTGCTGCAGCCCTGAGCTGAGCCACTTTGTCCCAGGCTCGAATCCTGCTTGCTTGCCTGTCTCCCTCGGGGGCACCTGGTTGGCCACTGTGGGGCAAGAGGGGCCACTGGGTTGATGTAGCAGCCAGGCTCTTCTCTTGCTCTCGCATCAGTCCTGACAGAGGCAGTGAGTCTGCAGCTGGACTGAAGCCATTCGATCTGAAGCTGGAGGCTATGGGGCTGGAAGAAAGCTAACTTGCCAGGGAGAAGATCACTAGGCTAGTCTGCCCCCCGGCCTGCAAGTCTTCTAGGTGTGAGGGCGGATGAGGTTCTTCCATAGAGTCACAGAACTGTAGAGTTGGAAGGGACATGCAGGGGTCATTTGGTTCAACCACCGGCAATGCAGGAATCTTTCCCCCACTTGTCCCTGGGTGGGCTCGAACCACCAACCTTCAGGCGCACTGTTTCATTTTGGCCTCTTAAGCCCCCCGCTGCAGCCGAGGCTCAGTGGGATCCGGGCTTCTGCATGTCTCCATTTGTCCCAAGAAGAGGAAAGACCAGGATTCCCCTCCAGCCCAGGGATCCTGAAATCTGTTTGCAGTGCCAGGAGAGCCAGGCGTAGATGTCTTGACCCTCCAGGTCTTGGAGCAGACTACCTTCAGGCTGGTTTTAAACTTCTAGCCAGCCCATCCCAACAGCTTAGCCACAAGAGCCAGCGGGTGGTCAGTGAGGGAAGCCCAGGAGCACCTGGTTCCCAGGAGAGCAAGAGGCGGCAGCCCCTTCCCTTTCTCTCTCTCTGTCCAGTCTGGCTGTGGACTCCTGGCCTCCCTCATCGCCTGCTAGAGTGGTGGTGCTGTCAGTGGTGTGGAAGGAAGGCTCCAAAATTCAGGAGGGGGTTCCCTGGGCCAGATAAGAGGGTGGTCCTGCAGCACGGACAGAGGCACAGGGGTCCTAGCAGAGGATGCCCAATTCTCAGTGGCATATTTGGAGACAGGTGTGGGCTGTTTCTCCTCCTCTGCAAGGGTTGCCAGCCCACTGAACCACTCATGGGGGCTTCATAGTGCTGGCTGCTCATGCCTCTCTGCCCCTCCCACAGTTGCAACTGGATTTCAGCTCCGGACAAAGCATCCTGGCTTCCCAGGCCCATGGCCCTCGTTGCTCTGTGCTCTGGGCATTCTTCAGTGCCCTGTGTGTGAGGAAGCAGGAACTCCCAGGGGCTGCATGGCAGAGATCAGGGGGTGCAGGTCAGTAGCCCATGCCACAGGACAAGCATGTCCACACTCAGATTGCAGACTTTCAGTGGAGGCCTGCCAAGGAACCTGGAGATCTGGAACTGAAGGGAGAGGTGATCTGTCGGGGGGTGGGGTGGGGAGGCACCTACTTTTGCTCCCCAGGAACAAGGAGAAGATGGTGGATCACAGAAGTGCTGAGAGGGCTGCTGCTTGCCTGTTGCTGGAAACCGCAGGAGGGGAGAGGGCATCTCTTGCACTCGGGTCCTGCTTGCGGGCTTCCCATGGGGACACCTGGTTGGCCACTCTGGGAATAGGATGCTGGACTAGATGGGCTAGATGAGTGGAGTTTCTCTTAGGTTCTTACCACCAGGGGGCAGAGGACATGCACTTCCTGTCTTGGGAAAGTCGGTAGTTGGATGCAAAACAAGCCGCTTGAGGCCAGTGAGTTGCAAGTACCTGGTTCTGCTGGTGGAATTTGGAGGTTTTGGCCCTCAGTCCCCCAGAGAAGCGCAGTTTGGATCAGGCACCTGCCCCAAGGAACAGGACTCTGTTGCCCCAGGAATACGCTTGCTGGTTCCCTTGTGCAGGCAGCATCCCACCTTCCCTTCTCTCCCTGCCTGCCCCGATGTGGGATCCCTCCAGTCAGCTGCTCTTTGCTCTCTTCCCAGAGTTGATTCACACCCGGGGCCTCCCTCTTGCTCTTCCTGGAGGGGGTCGGCTGCCTGCCCTTCCTTGCCTTTTGAAAGTAACCTCCGTTTCCTCCCTGAAGGTGCCGAACTCTCTGGGGCTCCTGAATCCGAGTGTTCCTCTTCTCTTTGTATCTTTCAGTTTGGCTCGCCCTCCGCAGATGTCCGAAGTCACCTGCCTTTTCCCCAGCCCTTCCTCTGCCTCACTGCACTACAGACCACAGCAAGGGTTAGCATTTACATTGCTTGCTGCCCCCCAGGCACTGCGCTACCAGGGAGTGCTGGGGGGAGGTGTCCCGTCTGCCAGGCCCTCCGGCCCTCCTTCCACATTGCGCTGGGAGGGTCATTTACTTTGGGGATCGGGTGCCACACTCGGTTCAAGTTGAACCCACAACGTTGAAAACACCTCTTTGAAACACCCGTCCTTTGTGGCTCGGGGGGTGGGGGTGGGGGTGGGGAAAGGTAAACCCTGAAGCACCTTCGTACGCTGAAGTAATCCCTCCCAATATGGGGCACCCCATTGAGGGACACCGTATCTCCATGGTGGAGCGCCAGAAGATCCCAGGTCCAATCCCTGCTGCAGGGCCAGCCCACCCTTGAGGCAAGGCAAGGCGACTGTCTCAGGCGGCAGGGTCCACAGATCCTGCCCCTAAGAACTGCACCTCCTGCTTGTTCTGTTGAGTGTCCGTCTTTGGCGATAAGCGGCAGTGCTGGGGCGTCCAGCCTGCTTCCCCTGCGTCTCCCGGCTGCAGCAGAGTGTCTTGTGCAGTGGTGTGCCTGTGCGGAAGGAATCTCAGGCACGCAGAGAAACTCTCGTACAACTGCTTCTTCTATTCTGCAAAGCATTTATTGTACAACAGCAAAACAACAACAGCCAGGAGAAAATGAAGACATGCTTCTCCTGTCGCAGCCAAAACAGAAAGTAAAGACGTTCACATAACAAAGATGCGGATGTCACTTCCCTAGAGCTGTTAACCCTGTAAGCTCTGGGTATCCTCACACCGCTAGTGCTGCAATGGCAGCAACAGCCGCAGCGCTCTGCTCGAAGGCCAGATCTGTGCCCCTGCCCCGAACGCTGCCCCTACAGCGGCCTCTTGGCGAATAGGAGGTGCTGCCAGTCTCCCCCCACCCTGCTCTAGATGTAGTTCTTTACTTACCTCTTCTTCCTTAATGGGGTTCTTTGTGGTTCGCCTCAGGTGAACTCCAAACGACAGGCAGCAGGTTTCCTGGCTTTTTAAACGTGTACAGAACTGGCCTGCCTGAGCTGTCAAGTCTGCTTCAGGCGATTCGCCTTCAGACTGAGCGGCCACAACTCCTGGTGGAGAGTTTGCCCCAAATGCACTTCCCCAGTTCCCCGTTTGTCTTTGAATGGCTCCGCCCTTCCCAGTCCCCATCTTCGGTCCACGTCTATAATCTGATTGGGCTACTCTGGGGTGGCCCCCGCCTTCCGCTCCACAGGAGGGGCTTGGGCCCAGCCCTTGTGCCCCCATTGGCTCTTCACCAGCACCAGGTTTAGGCTGCTTCTGCTGCTTGGGGAGGGCGCTGGCCCTTGAGAGCCCCGAGTCTGAGCAGTGAGGCTTTTCCTGCTGATCTGTAAATGGAACCAAGGCAGGCTTGCAGAAACCGGAAGGGTTACACATGTCAGTGTTTGTTAAAAAAAAAAAAGGAAAGGGTTCTGACCTCCCTTTGTCTCCTCAGCCTGGTCCTCAGACCCTTGTTGGCATAAAAGAGTCCACAAGAATATCCTTGCAGAGTGCTTTCTGCTTTTATTCTTAAAAGTCTTTGTGCAAAAGCGACTGACAAACTCCACTACCAGCTTTCACTAACCAACCAACCAACCCAACAACAAACTAACATTTCTCACTCTATATATACAACCCAGTGCAGGCCGCTGATTCATGCTGACCCAGCTTTTTTAAGCATTAAAGAAACAGTGGCCATTTTAGCCGTGACAACACACTGGTAGCCGTAGCCACTGGGTCTGTTCGGGGTGGGGGGTGATGGCAGGCCTGTGCAACGGCTATTCCAGAGCAGGCAGGAAGGGACGTCTTGCTCCTCTTAAGGCTTTGGGCAAGGAGGGTTCTGAGAGGCAGCCGGGCTCAAAGCCATTTCCTCCTTGACCAAAGAGCAAGCTGGAGCCCTTGGTGGTTGAGGGGAGCATAAGGGGGCCAGGAAGATGGGGGTGGAGATGCACTTGGCCCAGGAGGACCCCTAGGAACCATGAGGAGAGCCCTGCTGGATGAAACCCAAAGAAGCCCTCTTCACCTTGTGGCCAACCAGGTGCCTCTTGTGGGGAAGCCCCTCGAGCAGGAGTTGAACTCTGGCAGCCCTTTCCTCCTTCCTGCTGTTCCCCATCCGCTGGCAGTTCAGGGACACGGGCCTCTGGTCCTGGAGGAAGCAGGCAGCCATCCTGGCCCTCGCTGCCATCTCTCTCTTCTCTCGTGCCCCCAGGAATGAGCTGAATGAGCACTTGGACACCATCGACTCCAGCTTGGATAACCTTCAGACCATGCTGAGCACCCACGGCTTCAGCGTGGACACCAGCGCCTTGCTGGACGTGAGTCTTCCGCTCGGGAGTCCCTGCGCCTAGCGGGAGGGGAAGCTGGGGGGGGGGGGTTGTGCCTCACTCTCCTGACATTAATGTCTGCTTTCCCCCCTCCCTCTCTCTCCAACAGCTCTTCAGTCCTTCAGCGACAGATTTGAACTTGCCAGATCTGGACAGCAGCTTGGCCAGTGTGAGTTTGCTGAGGGACCTCCCCTTTCCTCATTCGTAGGCCAGCCCCATATGGCGAGTCTGAAAGTGCTCTCCACCCGCCCTGTGCAGAGGCTGCCTCCTCCTCGGAGAACCCCGCCGGGTGATGTCATCCCATCAGCACCTCTTCTCAGGCACTGCTAATGAGGTGCTGAGTGGGCCTTTCTCAGCGCAGCCTTCTGATCAGCCCTGCCATCAGCTGAGCAGACTCCCCAGGGTTGCTCTCTGGATGTGATGATGGGAAGATGAGGCTGAGGCTGAGGCTGCCTCATTCCCAACACGTCCCTCTAAAGCCCTTCCCCCGTTTCTTCACCGCCACCCACCAAGGCACAGCCTGGAGGCTGCAGAAGACTGGCCCAGATCTGATCCTGGAGGGTGCAGTTCCCCAGGAGGCTCTCCTGCACCAGCCCCATTGAAGTGAACGGGAGCTCTTGTTTATTTCAGTGGGGCCTGTGCAGGAGAACTTCCTGCCGGATTGTGCCCTGGAGTCAGGGAGGTGGTAGACCCACGTATGGAATGGGATGGTTGGAAGGCTGGGTGGGGGGGGTACAGCTGGGGCTTGACTCCCGTGAGACACGGCCAGCAAAGCCGCCTCCTTGCTCTCTGGGCCTCGCAGGCTTTGGCTCAGCAGCGCCTCCTCTCCCTTTGCAGATCCAAGACCTGCTCTCCTGCCAGGAGCAGCAGAAGCCGGCGGAGGTGGAAGACTCTGCAGCTGACACAGGTGGGCATCACGGCTGCTGCTCGCCTCTCCCTGCCCCCACCCCCTGCTTCTCTGCATCAACCTTTTCCCCACGGCCAGGCAGGAGCATGGACATCCTCACAGCTGAACGAGCCATCCTGGCCCACGCAGGGGGAAACTGAGGCATGGGGTGGGGGTGGGGGGGTGTTCCTGTTGCTTGTTTGACCCGCCTCCTCTCCCTCCAAGTCACGCTGCCACAGTGGGGGTCTGCCTTGCTCTGGGGGCGGTCATGGAGTTTCCAACCGAGAAAGGGTCCTCCTTCCCACAGCCTCAGAATCCTAGAATTTTAGGGTTGGGGGAACCCCAAGGGTCATCTGGCCCACCCCCCTGCAATACAATCCTTCCACCTGCCCCCTGGCCCACCAGCCTTGCCCCCCACCCCCTTTCTGATGGTGTCTCTGCCCTTCCCATAGGCAAGCAGCTGGTCCACTACACAGCACAGCCCCTCTTCCTGGTTGACTCGAGCTCCATGGACATGGCCAACACGGAAATGCCCATCTTCTTTGAGCTGGACGAAGGACCCTGCTTCACGGAGGACGAGTACTTGGAGGACCCCACCATCGCCCTCCTCTCGGGGGCAGAGACGCCCAAGCCCAAGGACCCCTCCGTCTCCTAAGGCCGGGCCCTTGGCCAGTGTGGAAGGAAGGCCGGACTCCAGGAAGGGCCAGCCGCCCCCTTGCTTTGCTCCAGTGACGTTGCGGACGAGCCCCCTGCTCTCCCCTTTGGCCAGGCTGCGAGGGTGTGTTTGTGTCTGTGCTTCGGGTGCCCACCGCTCCGGGCGGCGGCTCTGGAGGGGCACCGTGGCTTGGGGGGGCGGGGGGATGCCCATTGGCGGAAGACGTGTGTGTGTTCCTTGGCTGCTGCCACCGCCTGTTTTGGGTGCCAGGTGCCCTAGGCCTGGACTCTAAGCGCCGACCCCTTGCCCTGCCCTCTAGGCGGAGAGGAAGGAGAGCTAGTGAGCGAGGAGGGGGGTCGCTCTCACTGGGGAGGGGAAGGAGAAAAGGAGATGGAGAATTCCCCCTCCCATCAGGATGGACTTGTTGGCATTTCGAGAGAAGTGAGAGTGCCTCTCGCACCCGGGGCTCAAGGGCTGGGTCCCTTTGTCACGTCTGCTGTTGCGTGTGTCCCCGAATGTTACAGGGCGCCCGGGAGGGAGGGAGGAGGCTGCCCCACCCCATGCCCCCCTCCCCCATGGGGCTTGTTTCCCTTGGCTTAGCAGTAAAGAATTTGTACATTTGCATTTTGATTGTTACTAGAAGAAAATTGTATTTTGGATTTTTACATGAGAGAAGAAGCCCCCTCCTCCCCCTCAGCTTTCCTCTCTCCTGCTATATAAATACCTATATATACATATTCAAATATATCTATATATCTATACGTGAAGTGGCCCATCACTCTCTAGGCACTGCACACTTTTATTTCCTCCCACTCACACTGGAAGCGGAAGAGTGGGGAGAAGGGCCCCATCCACCTTCTGATGGACTACGGGTCCTTTTCTGCCCCCGCCCTCACAACATCCTGTCTCTGCAAAGGTCTAGATAGAGCAGGGTGCCCGTGGTGTCTGTCTTCACCCCCCCCCCCCCCCCGTGGCCTTTTGTCTGTCAGGTTCACTCCTTCATCAGCTAGACGCTTCCTCCTCTGCTCTCAGGTCTCTAAAGTGGTCCTGAGCCTTCCAGCTGGCCAGCCTGCAAATCCTGCCAAGCTCCATTTAGCAGCTGGAACCAGCTGACGGGGGGGGGGGGGGGAGACCAGAGTGCTGAGTTTGCTGATCAGGATCAGTGAACTGTGGCCTGCCTTGCCCAAGCAGCCGGGGGGCGGGATCCTACAGAGAAGCCAGTGGGTTGCCTCCCACCCACCCACCCACCCACCCCAGGCAAGACTCTTGGTTGCAGCAGGAAAATTAGCCAGTTGCATCCTTTGAAAGAAAACCAAGGCAGGGGGCTCTTCCTGCTGATCTTCTCAGACTCTCCTGTCCAGAGGAGGTGGAGAATTTGGGCCCTCCAAGCAGGGAGCAGAAGGGCCTTGCAAACTGGCCGCCCTCTTACAAAAACCGAGGCAGGGGGCTGTGAGGCTCTGGCCAGGCCTGGGGCATCCGTCAGCGCAGTACAATTGCCCCACAGCTCACTGGGCTTGCAGAGGGGCCGTTGTGGGGTGTCAGGGACCTCAGCCTTCAGCTCTGGATTTCCCAGCTATGAAGCTTTTCATACTCCAAATGCTTTTTATGCTTTTCCGACTCTGGACCTCCTCCCTTATAAGGGTCTCCATGTAACAATCCCCCCGTTTTCTCATTTGCCAAGGGAGGATCAGGCCGCTGGTCCAAGACCTTTAGGGGAACGTGTCAGCGGAGGGGGTGGCCTGTGGAATGTGACAGCGAGGGCAAGTCAGGGGAACACACATGGAGTCATAGGGCTTCTGGTCAAGAGGGGCTGTGTGGGTTAGTGAGAAGAGCCGGCAACAGACAGCTAGCCTTAAAATTGGCTGCAAGTCTCCTGGTCAGTCACAAATTCAGCATGGTGAACTGCTGAACTCTGACAGCGCCAGCCCTGCCACATTGAACTGGGCAAAAACATGCCAAGCTTGCTTTGACCATGACCTTTCGGGGTGGGAGGTGGTTTTGGTCAGCCTTGTCAAGCCTTTAGAATTATGGAATTGTAGAGTTGAAAAGGACACCCCCCCCATTCGCATCCTGAACGCAACGTAAGCCGTGACGGCACATGTGCAGGGGTCGTGTTTTGCCACTTCCGTGCATGCACGTGACGTCATTTTGAGCGTCTGCGCATGCATGAGTGGCGAAACCCGAAATGCATTCAACCCGACACCCCACCTTCCCAAGGAGTCTGTTCCATTGTCATGACACTTTCTGAAATTTCACCTCTGTCTTCTCCCTCCCTCCCGGCATTCTGAGGCCCCAGTTGGAACGTGGCTCCGGGGCCAGCGCCACCCCTGCTGTGCTGGGACACCAACTCTTAACATGGTTTGCTTGTCTTTATTGAACAAGGAGGCAGGCCCACACCTGCGTGCATGAGCAGGACACAGGACGGCAAGAGCAGGTCAGGACAGCAACAGAAAAGGCAACCCAACCCCCAGGGCCACAGGGAAAAGGCTGGCGAGGCACTGGCTAGCCACACGGCCCCTTGGGAACAGCAGCCCCCTCCCCAAACCAAACACACGCAGCAGCCTGACTCCTGGCTGGCACCCAGGCGCTGCCTCAAGGTGGGCACTGCCCTCAGAAATCCAAGCCTCGGAATTAGGACGGGGCTCCTCCGTCCTGCAGCAGGCCTGGTCACAATCCAGCTGGGGGAAGGGGGTGGAGCTGATGGCAGAAACTGGTGCCCTCCAGAAGTTTTGGACTACCTCCTGCCTGGCAGGGGCTGTTGGGAGTTGTAGCCCCAAACACCTGGTCTAGTCCTAAGTGCTCTGCCCCCCCCAGCCAGCCAGCCTCCCACCCTGCAATCTAGGAAGCTGCCTTCTGCCGAGTCAGACGGTTGCTCCACCTAGCTCAGTATTTCCCGCACAGGCTGGCAGCAGCTCTCCTGGATATCAGAGAGGGGGAATCAGCCCTTCCTAGAGAGGCTATCTGCAGTTGAATCTGGGAGCTTCTGCTTCTGCTTGCACAGCAAATGGCGTACCGGTGACCCCCGGACTCCCTACCTCATTGCTGGCCAGTTATGGGTCCTTGTGCAGACACAGCAGGAAAACCCTCTGTTCTGCGAGCTACTCCAAGCGCCCAGACAACCGGACTCTGCTTTGTTCTTCCTCCGCTTCTCGGAGCCTCACCATCCATGCTGGGACACGTTCTCACACCCTACCAGTGGCCCAAAGGCCACGGAAAGCTCTGGCTAGAAACTTGCTTGGGCTGGCCAAGAAGGCAACCAAGACTCCCGAAGGCTGGGGTGAGAGGGACCTGGGGTACCCTGAGACCCAACACGCGGCTGGGACTAGCTGCCTAGGATCCGGAAGCGAAGCCTGGGGAGGAGGCTCCTGCAGCTGGAAGCAGGACACCAGAGAGCAGCGGGTCAAAGCTGCTGTCCCAGGTTTTGCTCTGCTAATGGCCAGGCTTGGTTGCTTGGCAGCAGGCGGGGAGAGGCCTTTTCCTCTAGGACACCTTCATTTGGGTTCCTGTGCACAGGCAGGCAGCATGTGGCTTGGCTCGCTGACTGGAGCTTTGGCTTGTGCCCCTTGCAGCTTGGCACACCTGGGGCAGTGGGCAGGTTCCTGCATTTGAGCACAAGAGTCAGGCTACATGGCCCTGGGGTCCCTTTCAACAACAAGGCTCTAGAAAAAGCCCCAGTCCTTGAGGCTCTGTGTCCGAGGAGCAGCTCAGGCCGGTGGGCATGGCTAGAGAAGAGGAGGAGGAGGCTGGGGGGCTCAGTGCGGACTGGGGGTGGCACCTCCTGCTCCCCCACCCCCAAGCGTATCCTGTGGCCAGCCGTGGCAGGAAAGGTGGCGTGAAAAGCGCAAGGGGGGGTGGAGAGAGGGGAGTCTGCAGGAGGAAGCAAAGGCTCAGTCGGCAGCGCAGGAGCAGGCGGGCGACGGCTGTCCACTGGGGCATCTCAGGGCCTTCAGCAAGGGGGGGAGGAGGAGGAGGCAGCAGCGCTCCTCACATGCCTGTGGAGAAGAAAAGAGAAGAAGCCGCTCACCTCATCTCCCTGGACTGGCACCTCAGGCCGACCGGTCAGCCTCACAGACCCCCACAAGCCCATGCATCTCAAGTAAGCCCTGGGTCTCCTGCATGGATTCCCTTCCCACTCTGGTTCTGTGATTCCTGAGCCACAGCAGAGTTTGCCAAGCAGCTGGATCTGTTGGACCAAGGATGGTCCTTGGTGATGTTTGGAGGGGGGCGGCAGTTGAAGGACCCTCCTGGGACAAGCCTCCTTTGAAAGGGCCATGCAAGGAGACCTGGAGCTGCTGCTTTGGGAGGCTGAGTGAGCCCCCCCCCAAGGCTGCCACTGTTTTGCAGGAACACAGGGAAGTGTTCTGGCACAACAAATCTACTTTAAAAAATAAAACATTTTGATGGACAAAATGCACCAAGAAACACAATAAAATTCATGGTGGTGGAGGAAGGGAGATTGGGATGGCACATAGGGCACTCCCTCGCACCACGTCAGAGCCCTGGTCCATCTAGAGCATGGGTAGGCAAACTAAGGCCCAGGGGCTGGATCTGGCCCAATTGCCTTCCCGCAGACGGCCCAGGAATCAGTGTGCTTTTACATGAGTAGAATGTGTGCTTTTATCTAAAATGAATCTCTGGGTTATTTGTGGGGCATAGGAGTTTATTCATTCCCCCCCCCAAAAAAATATAGTCCTGCCCCCCACAAGGTCTAAGGGACAGTGGACCGGCCCCCTGCTGTAAAAGTTTGCTGACCCCTGATTTAGAGCCCAGTATTGTCTACACTGACAGGCAGCTCTCCAGGGTGTCCAACCCTGCCTGCAGCTGCCGTTGCACGTTGAACCTGGAACCTTCTGCTGCCAGGCAGATGCTCCTCTGTCTCTGAGCTGTGGCCCCTGCCACAACCTGGAAACACTCCTTGCTGTACAACCTCCCAAAAATCTGATGGGAACAAATGCTCAATAAGGAAAGGGGGTCATATCACCTCCTTTGCAAGGTTCCTGCAAGCAAATCTGGTTGGGTGCCCAATGGGCACAACCTGCCCCACATGCTCCCTCTGTGTAGGGCACGGGGTGGGCCTGGAGTGCATCAGGGTTGCCCCCCACCACACGATGGCATGCCCACTTCTCAGGGCTCCATGGTGCCAGGGAGGAGGAGGTCTTTGTTCCTGGGAACGGCACGTTCTGAACCAGCTCTGCTCCCCGACACTCGAGGGACATGAGGACATGCGGCAAATTGGTGACCCTGCAAATGTTGTGGGATGGCAGCATCCTCACTCCCTGACTGGGGCTGGTGCAAGCTGGAGCCTGGTGACATCTGGAACACCCCACCCCTGATTTTAGGGGTCAGAAGTGCATTTCAAAGTTTGGTAGAGGCCACGGCGGCCTTGAGCAGGAACCGGACCCAACTGCAATGCCTTCAGGGGTCAAAAGTGGGGACATTTCAGGGGTCAAGAGGCATCCAGCTAACTCAGAATCAGGCCAGCAACCTGTTCTCTCAGGGGCCAAACAGTGCTGTGGCCCCTCGTAGGACACTTATCTTGGGAGGCGAGGGTCTCCTCTGAATCCACTTCATGGTCCAAGCCTGGGGAGGAAAACATCCCAGTTACAGCTAGAATAAAGGTAAGAGGAGCCTGCAGGATCAGGCCAAAGGGGGCCCACCCAGTCCAGCATCCAACCAGATGCCCATTAAGGGAAACCCGAAAGCAGGATTTGTGCGCAAGAGCCATTTCCCCACTTGTGATTCCCAGCACTTGCCATTCAGAGGCAGAACCACCATGACTAGCAGCCATTGAGCCAAGCCTTGCCCCAGACTGCTCTCCCCTAAGTCTCCCACGCTGCTTGCCTCCCCCAGGACAGAGCCTTGCACAGCCCTCTGGAGGGGTTCTCTGTGGAGGTGCCCTCCACCCTCTGTGGGGTCGCCCATTTTCCAAGACCCCTGATGTGACTCCCAACCCGGGAAGAACTTACTTTCTTGGGACTCGTGAGAATGAGCAGGAACATCCATGGCGGGACCTAGAGAAACCAGAGAGAGACAGAGGTCCCTTCCATATCCCACAGATGGGCATGTGGGGCTCAGAGGTGGCCTGGGCAGCGCTGGGTCTCAAGGACTTTCCACTGCCCTCCCAGGGGGGGGTTTCAAAGGTCTCCAAGGAGCCGGCAGCTCTTCTCCTTCCCCAAGAAGGTGCCCTCCAGATGGACTACATCTCCCATCAGCCCCTGCCAGAAGGACCAGGTGACACTGGGGTTTTGCGAACTGACCCAAACATAGGAGCCATCTCCTAAGAGCTCCCCCCCATTTGATGGGCATTGCCATTCAATTGTTGTGCGTGCAACCACATCATGTGATCGAGGGGTGGGGCTTACCAGGACGCCCCATATTTTATTCAAGTTGGCACCCCTGGACCCGAACCTTGAGAGGATCAGAAGAGGCACTGGCAGGGCTTTCTGTGGAGTCACAGCCAGGCCTGGTGGAGGGCTGGCTTGTAAGTCAGGGCAGCTGAGGGCAGAGCCCCCCATAAGAAGGCAATAGGGGAGTTGACAGGAGGGGTTGCTAGACAGTGGAACAGTCTCCCTCAGGAGGTGATGGACTCTCCTTCCTTGGAGGTTCTTAGGCAGGGGCCACCTGGATGCTTTAGATGAGGTTCCTGCATTGCAGGGGGTTGGACTAGATGACCCACAGAGTCCCTAAGATTCTATGGACCCATGGGAAGGCAAGGGCAGCCAGACTGGCAGACGTACCACTCTGGGCGTCTCCGGGCAGCGGGTCCAAGCTGAAGGATCCGAGGTTGGAGGCATCACTGTTGAGCATCATGTCCCCGTTGACCTCATCTGTGTGGGCGCGATCGGCCCCTGCAAAGCTCATGGGGGCCACCTCTGTCCAGGGATGGAGTAAGAGAGGAATCAGCAAACAGGGGCATCACCTCTGGGTATGAGGGGGTCATTCTGTGGGGCTGGGGGCCCTCAAAGTGAGCAGGGATGGTGCCAGCCCAGCCCAAGGCATTTTGCCACCTGAGGTCCAAAGGACAAGGTACCGCCGGCCCCTTGGCTGCAGGGAAGCTGCCTTGACTGGCAGCTGGGTCAGCCCTTCGAGTCGTGGGCTGGCAATGGGGGCACCACACCCTCCACCTCGCCTGGGGGCAGCCGGTCCATTCAAGGGTCCCAGAATACACAGCTGTGTCCTCCAACAGAGAGGGGGCCAGTTGGAGGGCTCAGGAGGCAAAGGGGCACAAAGGGGGCCAGGGGGAGCTTGCTGGGTTATGCCTACCTGTGGTCATGGGATCTGCAGGAGTTCCAATCTCACCTGTGGACATGGAGACAGGTGTTCAAATGATGCACGGCAGAGAGGCTGAACCCCACTCCATCTTCTGCCTCCCCACAACCCTTTAGCCTCTAGACACTGGATGAAATTCCAGCCAAGGCCTCCATATCTCTGTGGGCTGACGGTCAGGAGCCAAAGCGAGTCCCAAGCTTGAAACAGCTCACTGCAGAACATGGACCCAGCTCAGGGGCTGAGCCTCTGCATGGCCAAGGAAGGTGTACCGGGGGGGGGGGAGCAGCATGCAACTCATGCAGGCAGCAGTTTGTGGCCACCCTTGGACTGCTAGAGCTCTTCTCCAGGGGGATGTTGTGAAGTAGCAGCAAGGGCAAGAGTGTCCCTGGGCATGAGCAGAGGGCGTCGCTCTCACACCTGAGCCACCACAGCAATCTCCCCCTGACTTGAGCCATCTCTCAGAGAGTCTTTAGCTGTGATTCCTGCCGGATGGGCAGGATATAAATAATAATAATAATAATAATAATAATAATAATAATAATAATAATAATAATAATAAGGGGCTGGACTTCTCTGATTCTCTGATCCCCCTCTTTTGCCAAAGTAGCATCTCTGGCTTCCAGGATTCCACTTACTTTCTCCCGAGGCCTCCGATTTACCGGAGATGATGGGCTCTGAGTTTGCCATGGGCTCTGAAAGAGATGGGGGGGAGAGAGAGAAGCTGAAGGGGGGCCGGGGGTCCCGTGCGATGAAGCCCCTTTGGGCATTTCCCCCTCAGCCACCCAGAGCCCCAAACAGGTTCAGGCCAGCTGCCCCCAACCTGGCGCCCTCCAGATGTTTTGAACTACAGCTTCCAGCAGACTGCACGGCGTCTGACTCAAGCTGATGGGAGTTGTAGTCCCAAACATCTGGAGCTGGAGGACTGTGGGGAGTCTGCTTTCCTTCCTGCTTTCTGGAGCCCTCTCCCGGCTCAGCCTTTCTGCTGCTCTCTTCATCGCAGGGGATTCTGGAGCAAGAAAGTGAACTCCTGGCACCCAGTCCTTCGCTCCGAGAGCTGAGCTGATCATAGCATCACTTGGTTCCTGCCCTGGCAAGTGGAGCAGCTGCTCTGCCTGCAAAGGGGAAGGACTTTGCCCCTCAAAAGCCAAGCCCCCTTAGACATACCTGTTGTCTGGCTGCCTGCGGGGGAAGTGGGACTTGGGGAGCTCAGGGGCTCTGCAGAGAGGGAGAGAGAAGTGGTTGTTTATTATCGTTGTGAGGGTCAGTCTGCATGATGCCCCAAGGCCCCTCCATTTCTTCGGGTCCTGTACCCAGCGAGGGATCGAATCGTACAGAGGAGGTTCCTGAACTAGTTGGTGCAGCCTCTTTGTTAGACCAGGGGTCAGCAAACTTTTTCAGCAGGGGGCCGGTCCACCGTCCTTCAGACCTTGTGGGGGGCAGGACTATATTTTTTGGGGAAAATATGAACAAATTCCTCTGCTCCGCAAATAACCCAGACATGCATTTTAAATAAAAGGACATATTCTACTCATGTAAAAACACATTGATTCACTGACCCTCCGTGGGCTGGATTGAGAAGGCGATTGGGCCGGATCCGGCCCCCGGGCATTAGTTTGCCTACGCATGTGTAAGACCATGGCCGTAGCTGGCTGCTTAAGTGTCCTCATCAGCATCACAAAAGGATGAGCTGGGATGCAAGAGCTTCCACTAAGTGAGGGGGCCCTTCAGGCTAAGGGGGGTGGGCTTTTCCTTCACCCACGCTCCCCTCCCCTGGCTGCTATTTAGGAGAACAATAGCCACAGGATGTGCATGTGAGCTGCAAGCAGGCCGGAAGCCGGAGACACAGAGACCTGCTTGATCTTGTGTTAGACTTCCAATCTACTCAATTACAATTTCTTTCCACTTCCATTACTTTCTTTCACACACCTTTAACCTAATTTCATACTTCTTTTTCTATTACACATTGTTATCCATCTTATTCAGTATTTTGGTATTTGAAACGGAACTTGTTTAGTCTAATAGGAGTTCTGATTTTTCGATATGATTTTGCAAGTATCTTTCAAACACCTTCCAGTCCCTATCTATCTTCTCTTTTGAGATCCTTCCAATTTATCCCATTGTTTTGGATATATTGGACAATATATCCGAGACCTGCTTGATCTGTGCTGGATCCAAAGCTGCGACTAATATAGAAGCAGGATCTGTTGTGGGGTTAATGCTATGAGCCGCTCCAGCCTCTGCCCATTGCAGATATGTCTTTTTGAAAACCCTATACAGTATTCTAAACTGCTCACCTTCTTCCCAAGGAAACTGAACAGTGGAAAAGTGCTGGGAATCCCTGGAGTCTCTCACCGCTCAGAGGTTGTGTATTTGGGGTGCAAGCTGCTTCTCTGCTTTGCAGGATGCTGGCCGGCTGTAAGTGCCTCTTCCTCTTTCCTTTCTGGGGGTCCCACACCCCCAACTCCAGGGGCCCCTCCCTCCACCCACCCACCCACCCAAGTGCCGACTGCAACTCACCATCTGCCACCACAATGGCCAGGAGCAGAACGGCAGCTGCCGTGAGCAAGAGGAACCTGCGGGGCGGAAAGGAAGAGGGGGGCTGAGAGTGGAGAGGGGGCTGGAGCATTAACACAACAGTGGTTAAGAGTCTGAGCTTTGAGCCACGCCAGAAATCTCAGCTCAGCCGTGAAGTCCCTGGCCCTGCCTTGTGGCTTAGTTGTCAGGATGGCTGGTTGTGCAAAGTTATGGGAAGAGCTTTAAGTGCTTAAATCAGAAATAATATCGTTTTAAAAGTTCATCAGGTTCTTCAGCAGCAGAGAGAGGCCTGCTGGGAAGCCACAGCCCTGATCCCAGAAGTGGGGGGTGTTCTGTACATGCTCAGTGGCACTCCCATTCAAGGCTGGCTCTTGGCACTCAAAACGGATATTGGGAGTGAGACCTGAATCTCACTCCGACTTAGGGTCCTCCAAGTCTGTGTTGCCAGCAAGTCTTGTGTTGTTTTTTAGAACCACTCTGGGGCTGCCTGAGGTGGGAGACACCCCCCCCCAACAAGGCAGCAGTCTCTTCCTCTCCTGCCCAGCTATGATGGGGCACAATTCCCTCCGAAAATCTCCTGCAGAACAACCACATGGCAGTGGAGAGGAGCTGCTGGAGAGACCCTGCCCACTACAGAGGAGAAGCTGTAGAAGTGAGACCCTGCTGATTCCTTGATGATGATGATTTTATTCTTTATACCCCACCCATCTGGCCAGGTTTCCCCAGCCACTCTGGGCGGCTTACAGCACATAACAAATTGTAAAATGTACATAGCTGTCATACACAGGTGAGTCCTGGCAGTTTCCTGCTTGAGTTTTCCCTTTGCCCCTCTGCCTTCCAAGGGAAAACCTGCTCTTTAGTGATGCATCAGAACAAATGGCAATCTGGGGAAAACCCAAATTCCTGTTAGCTCCGATTGAGCACTAAAGAGCAGAGTTTTTTTCCAGGAGAGTGACGGAAGCAGCAGAACAAGGGGAGGTGTGGATAAGCCAGTCTGTATATACATATGTTTTCATTGTGAAATCACTTTGGGAAGCTTTACGAGAAGCAATTCATAAAGGAAATTGAATAAATAAATAAATATTTAGCTAGCTGAACAGTGCTTTGGGGTTTACATCTTTGCGGATAAAACATATTTTTGAATTTGTCAATTCAAAGTAGATTATAAAGCATAGTGACTGTTAAATATTGCATTTTGGTCAACATTTGCAGGAGGAAATAATTAAAAAGTGCAATGGCTACTGAGCGACAGAATCGGCTCCCCAGGGTTCTAGGAGGAAAAGGAGTCTGATCAGGCCCACCTGGAAATGCCATGGGGAACTGAGTCTGGGGCCTCCTGAGTCCAAACAAAAGCTCCACGGCTGAACCACAGGCCAGGGCAAGAGCACAGCACTGGAGGGGGGGGACCCTGGGGACCCTGGCTTCCCCCTCCTCTGGGTGCCACCTCCCACACCCCCTCCGGTCCTGGGGGCAACTCAGCAGGTGCCCAGCCCCCGATGCACACGGACCCTGCTACAAGGCCATCCTTCAACAGGTGGCTGACTCCAGACCACCCGGTGCCCAGTGGGGTCCACAGTTGGTCAGCTTTCTGGCCAACAGGCCTCCACACCAGGCACTGAGCCAGGCTTCCTGGCAGCAGATATAACGGGAGGGAAACTGAGGAGAAGAGACGAGGGGAGGCTGACCTGTTCTGCGGGATGCCCTGCAAGCCCCACACCTGGGCAGGGATCTAAACCTGGATTCACCTGGGACAAACAGGTGCATGGACCCAGCCCACACACAGAGCCCCCTTTCTGCACCCAAGCAAAGTTGGCACCCACCTGTGCTGTGCCCGCATGATCCTGGGCGTCTGGCACTTGGAGCGGTGCTGGGGTCCAGTCTCAGGAACTCTGGGGGAGGCAGAAACACTCTGTGTGCTGAGCCACGGGAAGCCCATTATATGGGTCTGTCCCCTCCAGGGGGGAGCCGGCTGTGAGGGGCCAGCCAATCCAGAGGCGGGCAGGAGGGTGATGGGTGGCTGCTGTGGGAGGGGCAGAGCCACAGAGGCCCCTGAGCAGCCCCTGGGCTCCCTTCCTGAGGGGCAGGGGGCTTCCTCCCCACCACCACCTGCCGCTGTGCAGCAAAGGTGGGGGGTGCCCAGCCATGAGGGCCAGCCCTTCCTCGCCCTGCCTCACACCAGCCCAAGTCCAACCCCAGACCCGGGCACAGGTACCCCAGCATCGCCTGCTGATCTCAGGCTGCCAGCAGCTCCTCAAGCAGAGAGGGGGGGGTTCCTTCCCAGGGAGACTTTGGTAGCTGAGATGCTTTTAGCTGGAGGGATTATTTACGCCATGATGAAAGTCTCAGGTGCCCTTCCTGGACCTTGGCACCTGCTCCCCATCAATTAACCCAGGCAGCAAAGAGGGGAGTTTGTTCGGTGGAACGCAAGGACTCCTTTATTAGCACAAAGGACAATTGGGAGTTCAGTGCGGGGGGTATGGGTGGGTGCCCTGACTCGCTGGATCGGAACAGAGCCCTACTGCGAAGACTGTGCGCTGGTCAGTGTGCAGTGATCTACACACACAAAACAAATTCATGCACAGGCGTCTTCCAAAAACCCATCCCAAAACCCAAAATTCCATTTGCGATCGGCAAATGGTAACGGGGGCAGGACTGTGAAATCTGGAAGCCCCTAGTCATGAACCGGCACATGGGCGGTGGATACAGATTCAGTCGTTCTGACTCAAGGAACGAGGCAGTTGAGCAGCTTGGCAGCTGTATCCATGACTGAGCAGCCCTTTTTAGGATCCACTCTGCTCACCCCCAAAAGGGGGAGGGGCTAGAAAAGGTGCCCTAAACATAGTCTGCCTCCCTTTTCCCCTGCCTGGATTACCGCACCCAGTGGGGTCACCACTCAGTCCCAATTGTGGAAGGAGGTGTGGATCCAGAATTGGCCTCCACAGTCACTTACGGACTCACTGTTAAAACCGTGTTCATGGAAGACAATCTTACTCGGCTACGAGGGATCGCCAAAGAAGTGCGGGTGCAAAGACTACAGAGAACAACTTTGCTCTGATGATGGATTATCTATACAGTATTTGTCTGTCTGTCTGTCTGTCTGTCTGTCTGTCTGTCTGTCTGTCTATCCACCCACTCACAAGCCATGGCTGTAGGAAGAGCCTGCCAGGACAGTCCAGGCCTGGGGTCCTCCCTCCTCATCGCCTGAGCAAATGAAGCCCCCCATGCCCCCCCAGCCAGATACACCTCTCCACCCCCCCCCAGCAATGCGGAAGGTGCCAGCGCCAGAACAAAGCTCCCTTTGTGGCTGTGGAGCATCTCAATGCGCTTTTGTTTGGGGCCTCTCTCGGCTCTCCTGGATTAAAGGCTTTCTCAGGGGTGACACAGGGCCTGTGGGGCTGGATCTGGTTGCAAGGGCTGCCTGACTGCCTGCCCCCAGGGAGGACTGAGGCAGCTGCAGTGGCCCCTGGCACCCGGGCTGCTGCTGTGCCAGCTCCCCCACCCAATGCCTGTATCTTTTGCCGGGTCCTTGTCCTCCAAAGAGGGTCTGAAGCGAGGGGTGGGGGCTGGAAGTGCTCCGTCTCCCTGCCTCTTCCTCCTCAGAAGGGGGAGCCCCCAATCTCCCCACAGGGGGAAAGGGCTGGCTGCCCAAGGGGTCCCCTGAACGGGGCCAGGAACTCAATGCAACTGGCCCCTGGAGCCTTGTTGCCCATCTCACTGCCGGCCCATTCCTCTCTTTGTGGAAGCCGGACTGAAGCTGAACTGAGCCCCAAACAGAGAGAGCGGGTGTGGGATGGCATGCTTTTAAAATAAAACGCTATTGTATTTATTTAAAAGATTTATAATTTGCTTTCTGAGCACACACTCCATAAAGCAGCTCACATCTTAAGTAAAAACAGAGCCATATATGACCTGAAGCCATCACAAGTATCTGCTTGTCACAGCAGCGGCATCAGAGGGCCTGAGAAGGAATCTGGAGCCTTAAATTGCGCCACCAATTGTTCCTTGGCTTCCTCACAGCCGAGCAAGATTGTCTTCCATGAACACGGTTTTAACAGTGAGTCCGTAAGTGACTGTGGAGGCCAATTCTGGATCCACACGTCCTTCCACAGTGGGGACATTGGTTTCTGGGCAGGAGTTGATCGCAATTATCCTTGGCAAGCGGGAGGGTTGTTGTTTAGTCGTTTAGTGGTGTCTGCCTCTTGGTGACCCCCTGGACCCCTCTAGCACGCCAGGCACTTCTGTCTTCCACTGCCTCCCGCAGTTTGGTCAGACTCATGTTTGTATCTTCGAGAACACTGTCCCACCATCTCGTCCTCTGTTGTCCCCTTCTCCTTGCGCCCTCCATCTTTCCCAACTTCAGGGTCTTTTCCAGGGAGTCTTCTCTTCTCATGAGGTGGCCAAAGTCTTGGAGCCTCAGCTTCAGGATCATTAGTTTTGTTAATTAATTAAGTAGTTAGTTAGATGATTCAGCAGCTCTGTGATGGAATAGGTCAATGTATTGGAGCCAAAGTCTTGGAGCCTCAGCTTCAGAATCTGTCCTTCCAGTGAGCACTCAGGGCTGATTTCCTGAAGAATGGAGAGATTCCTGGTGCCTTTTTAAAGTGGTGCCAAATGCAGACCCCCACTGGATGGAAGACTGAAGGGAGTGTGGAACCAAAGCAGGATCTCTCTCTCTCTCTCTCTGTGTGTGTGTGTGTGTGTGTGTGTGTGTGTGTGAGAGAGAGAGAGAGAGAGAGAGAGAGAGATAGAGAGAGAGAATGAATGTTAGAATTAGCAAAATTGTAGACTTAGAAAAACACCCCCTGGGGTCATCTAGTCAACACCCTGCAATGCAGGAAACTTAGCAACAGTTTGGCAGAGCATGAGACTTGTAATCTCAGGCTCATGGGTTCAAGCGCACCTTGGGCAAAGGATTCCTACACTGCCGGAGGATGGACTAGATGACTTGCGAACCCTTCCCGTTGGCTGTGAGCGCTGCTGCCTCCTTCCTGCTTGCCTTGTCCAGGCCTTACTAAGGCGACTGCCCTGATTCTTGCACAGGGAGCAGCAGCCTTTGATGTGCATCTCTGGAGACGAAGGGCTTGGAGGAAGGAGAAGTCATGCTTCGTAACCTGGAACTTTGGCCCCCGGACAATGCAGCCGAAGGAGCGGGGAGCTGCTGGGGGTGGGGGGGGGGTTTCCTGCTCCCCCCTCCTCCCACCTGCCTGGAGAACACTGTGCAGACCCCGGCCCGGCAGCTGGCCGGCAACCAAGCTGCGGGCGCATGAAAGGCAGCCGCCCGGCTCCCCGTCGGCTCGTAAAGCCTTCCCCGGGATCAGCTCTCGCCTGCAGCCATGTGCGCGGGCTCCAGGGAGTCCCCGGGGCCGGGCCCTCCGGGACGGGGCTTCTGGCACCTGGCTCCAGGCGCGGGGAAAGGGGAAAGGGAGGAAGGGGGCCAGATGCGCAAGAAGCCCCGCCGCACCTGACCTGGGCTGCTGGCGGCCGGCCGGGCAGCGCGCAAAGAGGCAGCGCGCATTCCGGGCGCCTCCCCGGTGCCAGCTGGGCAGAGCCAAGCCCGGAGCCAGCGATGGGGAGGAAGGCGAGGGGAGGCTGCCAGCAGGACCCCTGCATGCGCCACCCCAATCTGGGGAGGGAGGGCGACCTCGTGGGCAGAAGAGAGCTGCGGGGCAAACGGGTGGCCCCTGCCCCTCACCAAATGCCTGGGGTAACTTAGTCGGTCGAGCATGAGATTCTTTTTTTTAAAAAAAAATTATTAAGAATTTCAGCATAACAATTTATCAAAAACATATCATCCTCACCCCCCCATTTCTCCCTCCCCAAACCAGAACCCCCCCCAAACTTCCCTCAACTCCTCTCTCTGATTTTTCAGCACATGTTAATCTCTGCATATTATAAAATTGTAAAGATCCTTAATTTATCTATCTATATGTTACCAATAAAAGGTTTGTGAATGTTTATTCAAAACCTGCCAAGGAGTCCAGTTCATTTTGTTGTTTCTTTAAGTACTTTGTAAAAGGTTCCCATTCTTCTTTAAAGTCACAGTTGTCCTTATCACGCAGTTTTTGTGTTTCGCCAATTCCGCATAGTCCATCAGTTTCTCTTGCCACAGTTCTTTGGTCGGGGTTTCCTCATTCTTCCATCCTTGTGCTATTAAGACTCTTGCGCAGTTGTCGTATACGTAAAGATGTTTTTCAATTTCCTTGGCAGGACTTTTCCCACAATCCCTAACAAGAATGCTTCAGGCTTTTTTACAAATGTTAATTGGAACATTTTCGTCAACACGTTGTATATTGAGCATGAGGCTCTTAACCTCAGGGTCGCAGGTTTGAGCCCCGTGTTGGCAAAATAATCCTGCATTGCAGGGGGTTGGACTAGATGACCCTTGAGGTCCCTTCCAGATCTACAATCCTGTGATTGTCAACGCAGGCATCTTGCAGGCCTGAAGCATGTGTCTCACCAGGTTAGTTGTCTCTGGGGGTACAGCTGGGCTTCTTGACATTAAAAGATGGCAACAGAACAGCCTTCCTCAACTGAGCGCCCTCCAGAAGTTTCAGACTACAGCTCCCACATCCTGACTGGGTCTCGTGGGTGTTGTAGTCCAAAATGCCCAGAGGGCACCAGGTTGGAGATGCTCCAGTAAATCCACAACAAACTCCCTCCTGAAACCTTTCTGCTCTAAGCAGTTGTGTAGTTGGCTCCCCCTCTTTGCGCCCAGGTAGGCCACGTATGCCCTCCAGGGGTCGGGAAGGGGGGGCTTTTAATCTCCTGAGCAGGCAGGTGTAGCCTGGATGTCTGCAAAGGGTGGCAGCCCCTCCCTCCTGGCATTCTTCCCCCCACCTCCCTGGGCCTGGCAGAACAAGGGGCTCTTTGCTCTGGGCTCAATGCGCTTTTGTTCCCAGATGAAAGGGTCTCCAGGAGGGGTGGCTCAGGAGATTGCAGAGGGCGATTGGGCTCTGGGGCCTCCCGAGAGTGTGGGGCTCAGGGGGGCTCTGGAGGCAGCGCCGCAGCCGACATCCTCATAATGACAGGCCAGCTTGCCAGCCAGCCTCGGAGTCGCCTCCAGTGCTCTGGCCCAGAAGGGAGTGGACCGGCAGCAGCGGCTGCTTGCGTGACCCTCCCGCCTGGACCCAAAGGCAGAGGAAGGGGCTTCTCTGGACCTCAACTCAAGGGCAGCAAAAGCAAGAGGGACTATTCACACAATCCATCTGCACGCAGGTGGCCTGTGGGAAGCAGAGACTCCAAAGCTCATATTTCAATGTTGCAAGTTGCATTAGGAAGGTTTTGGGAACTGGTTCCTGCAAAACTACCAAGGGAATCCCTCCAACATGGGGGTAGGGAATGCCCCACCTGGATTGGGGCGAGGGGTGCCTCAGATTAGAGCAGGCTGAAGGCAATAGTAAGGTTACCATAACTTCCGTCATGACAACGTAGTGTGTGCACGCTCAGAAGATGACCTCCAAACCATCCGAAATATCTTCGCAGAAGCTTACAAAAAGCTTGGACTATCGCTCAGCATCCAAAAAACCAAAGTGCTGCACCAACAAGCACAAAATTTGGAGAGCCAGTGTGGTGTAGTGGTTAAGAGCGGTAGACTCCTAATCTGGGGAACCGGGTTCGCGTCTCCGCTCCTCCACATGCAGCTGCTGGGTGACCTTGGGCCAGTCACACTTCTCTCTGAAGTCTCTCAGCCCCACTCACCTCACAGAGTGTTTGTTGTGGGGGAGGAAGGGAAAGGAGAATGTTAGCCGCTTTGAGACTCCTTAAAGGGAGTGAAAGGCGGGATATCAAATCCAAACTCTTCTTCTTCTTCTTCTAAAATAACCCCTCTGCAACACCATAAATCCAACTCAATGGTGTAATGTTGGAAAATGTCGGTCACTTCTCCTACCTGGGCAGTTATCTTTCCACAAGGGCCAATACTGATGCCGAAATCCAGCATCACCTGAGCTCTGCGAGTGCAGCATTCTCCCAATTGAAGTGCAGAGTGTTTGAGGACTGGGACATTCACAGGGAAACCAAAATGCTTGTTTACAAAGCTATTGTACTACCGACCTTACTGTATGCTTGTGAAACGTGGACCACTTATAAACACCATCTCCAATTCCTCAAAAGATTACATCAACGGGGTCTCTGAAAATTTTTACACGTCACTTGGGAAGACAGGTGAACTAATACCAGTGTACTGGAAGAAGCAAAGATCACCAGTGTCAGAGCAATGATTCTTCAACGCCAATTTCATTGGACTGGTCATGTTGTGTGGATGCCTGAGGATTGTCTTCCAAAGCAACTACTCTATTCCGAACTTCAAAATGGAAAGTGTAATGCTGGTGGTCAACAAAAGAGGTTTAAAGGCACTCTCAAGACAAATCTAAAGAAATGTAGTATAAACATTGACAATTGGGAAACACTGGCCTGCGAGCGCTCCAGTTGGAGAACAGCCTTGACCAAAGGTGTCATGGGTTTTGAAGACACTCGAACTCAGGATGCAAGGGAGAAATGGGCTAAGAGGAAGACACGCTTGGCAAATCCACACCGTGATCAACTCCTGCCCAGAAACCTATGTCCCCACTGTGGAAGGACGTGCGGATCCAGAATTGGCCTCCACAGTCACTTACGGACTCATTGTTAAAACCGTGTTTATGGAAGACAATCTTACTCGGCTATGCGGGATCACCAAAGAAGAGGAAAGAGGGGTGTCTGCCAGGCTCAGCACAGGCAGGTGTGAACCCAGTTTCTTGAGGGAGAGCAAAACCACGTTAGCCTTTGCTAGAGCAATGATGAAGCGTCTTTGTGAGACCTTGAAAGCTAACACATATGGTGGCGGAAGCGTTTGTGGACTAAGGCCCACTCCCTGCTTCCGTCATTATGCCAGAGAGGACTTGGAAGTTTTCAAAGTGCCCAAGACTTTGCGTTGTCCTTGTGGGAATTCAGGCTCTTGGGGAACAAGCACAGTCCCTTTGCACAGCTTCCTGTGAACTGAGCGCTGTTGCTGCGCTTGGATCTGCTGGCGTCGCCAGGTGAGAGCGCTGGTCCTCAGGTGGAGTTTTCACAGCATGAAATTAAACCCAACCACCTGCGAGCCGCTGCCACTGAGAGGCAGGAGGAGGCTGTGCCTCCCAGTCCCCCCCCCACTTTTAATTCCAGTAATTATGGAAGGCATGAGGGGGATAATTTCTAGAGGGCGGGTGGCACAGCCCACACAGGACAATGGGCACACTCAGCGCTCTTGCCAGCGATGCTGCCTCCCTCCTCTCTTGAGTCCTGCTGCCTGGAATGTGCCCCCTGCGCACATCTTTCTGGGTCTCTGGCTGTGTCTTTTGGGGGGTTCTGCTGCCCCCTGGGAGCTCCATGCGGCACTGCAGATCGTGGCTGGGCTCTACATTTCTGGAGGAAATTGAATTTCAGATCTCTTTCGATCTGCAGCTTCTGCTAAATACAGCACAGGCAGTGCCAGATTTATGTATAAGCTAAAAAAAACTATAGCTTAGGGTCCCACTCTCTTGGGGGCCCCCAAAAAAATTAAAGGGAAAAAACCTGGATGTACATTTCCAAAATATAAGATAAAAAAACAAATAAAATAAAACAACATACAGCAACAGTGTTTTGTGTTGTGTAGGCTCCTATGATGTAAGTAATAAGCCCCACCTGCTAGCCTGTAGAACACACAAAACAGTGACAAAAAACAGGACAGCTGGACATATAAAGGGCCCCATTATCTTCAGTAGCTGAGGGCCTCATCAAACCTCAATCCGGCCCTGAGCACAGGGAATCTCTTTTGCTACCCCATGTCAGGTACCCCATGGGTTGTATTTTCCAGGAAAAGGGTATGTTTTTCTTCATGTGCATGATGTAAGTCCCTGGGAGTTGGTTGAATCGATGCTGTGTTGTTGGTGGTTGTTGTTTAGTCATTTAGTCCTGTCTGACTCTTCGTGACCCCTGGACCAGAGCACGCCAGGCACTCCTGCCCTGTTGGTAGCATAGGACTATTTATTATTATTGTTGTTGTTGTTGTTTTGGTTTTTTTTATTAAAGATTTTGTTGATTTACAAAAGTGTGTGCAATGTCTCTCTTTCATGTAACATTTTTACAAATCAGTTTCATTTGTTGAGCATAGGACTATTTTGAGTGGCACCAAGTCATGCGTCTGAGGTTATGAGATTCAGCCAGATCCTATTTTGCTTCCTCCAAACATATAGGAGGATTATTATTATTACTACTATTACAAATAATAGAGAAATGGTTACGGATGTGATGATAATGCCACGGGGTGTGTATGCTGAACAGTGGGGAGAAGAAACAGAACCATCAGTTAAGATGGATAAGAAAAACAACTTTCCTTTGGTATGAAAACGAAGGCAGGCAGCACTGGGACACCTTGTCTAAACTGTCAGCCTTCTGCTCTTTATTTCAAAAGAAAACGTGATGTCGATTTGTTTCAAAGCAGCATCTGCAATGCCTTGGAAATTAAAAGGGGGGGATAATAGCTTCGGGATTCTGAGCAATTGGCGAAGTTGCTGCTTTGCCAACAGAGGCACTGAGAAGCCCATGTCCACATATCGCATTGTACCCTCCACATGTTGTTGGACCAGCCCTCCCACCCCCCCCGACCATTGGCCATGCCTGCTGAGGCTGATGGGAGTCCAACAATATAAGGGGTGCCCCAGCCCTGCCAGAAACCTTTGCTGAGTGTGCATAAATTAATCTCACTCCTTTTGCTCTCCCTGGTTCATGCAACCAACCACCACCTCTGGCTTAGCGTGACCTGCATGTTTCTTTCCAAACAAACCAGAATCCGTAGCGTTGCAGACTGTGGTTTGCTGGAGCAAAACAAAGGACAGGTCCCGATCCAAGCGTAAGGCCATCCCAGGGACTGTGGTTTGCTGCCTCCTAGTGTGAGTGAGAAGGAAAGAAACAGCCCAGAAAGGGGCATTGATGCTAAACCATCAGGTGGGGCTGCCCATGACATGCAAACAAGGCAATGAGTTATCCGAACCCATGCTGGAACCCACGTAAGGGTTTGGGGGTCAGCTTTTGCAGATGGGTGCTTAGTCGTTTTCAGTCCAAGTGGTATGTTAGAACAGCAGAGCCTCCAACAAATTGGAAAAATAAAATGTAATTCACAGATTTGCACAAGCGATAGAGACGACCTGTAGCTCAGGAATGCTGGGTCCCCATGTCCTGTCTGGTGTCAGGGCAAGGAAAGTGGCCTCCCTGGGCTAGAATGAGGCAGCAGCAGCTGGTCCAGCTGCCCAGGGGAGACCTTCATTTCCCTGCTCTTGCGCATGAGTTGGCTCAGCTGGGGCAGCTCTTGATACCATTTGCCATGAACTGCAAACGATGCACCATCTGTGCCTGTGACACTTGCGCAAGCACATTTCCACACAGCAGTTGCAACCATCAGGGGGTGGGTGCAGTTGTAGCATCTCCCCAGGTACCAAGCACTGTGTCCACCCGATCTGATGCAGCTGTGCAGGGTTCAAGGCACTGGGTTCCAAGTTCCCTCTGGGTTGTTGAGATTGTGCGACCCTCCTTGGCTCGCAAAGTCATGGGCCTCTGAGACCCCTCTAGGCAGGGCAGCTGGTGTTGCAAGGGTCTCCGGAGCGGAAGAGGTTGTAGACGTTGACCAAGGGGAACATGAGGAGGGCCCCCACCATGGAGCCCAGCTGCACCATCGCCCCGCACCAGACCAGGGCGCTGTGCCCCTCATCCCGCAAGACCACCCCGATCATCAGCTTGACGTAGGAGAGAAGGCCGACGAAGAGCACCCAGCACAGGATCTGCAAGGGAAGCCAAGCGTCAGCAGAGGGTGGCCAAGGGCCTCTGGGTGCCCCATCGATGAGCAGTGGGTGAAGGCACAGGGTCTCAAGGCCACCAAATGCAGGTTCACTGAAGCACCCTGACACTGGGCCACCTTCAGGTGTTAGTTCATGTACATGACTGATCCCTAGGGGCTCTGACAGTCACACTGGGGAGAAGAGGGCGCTGGTCTCCATTCAGAGTCCATGATATCAAGCGCTGCCTTTTCTTACATGAAGCTGCCTGCCTCCAAAGCAGCTGCCAGGGGTCTTTCCCTGGGTGCCCCTCACCCAATGTGGTCATGTGCCTGGTAGTGCCTGGAGGGAGGGCCTTTCTGGTTGTGACACCCTGGACTCTCAGGCGAGTACCTCTTCGCCCTCCTGGCCTCTTAAAACCTCACCTGGATCACCATTGATCCTGCTGCTTCCTTGCTTAACAAGGGCTCCCTGACGGAGACCTCAGAGAGCCACTGCTGTTCATGCAGGCAATACTGAGTTAAATGGGAGCCCATTAGATATGTCTGCCAACCTATGCCTTCTGCTGGTTCAGCTGGCTAAAATATTTTCCTTCATACAGTGGTACCTTGGTACTCAAACAACTTGGAACCCAAACACTGCAAACCCGGTGTCAGGGGCTCAGGAGCAGAGGCACAGGGAAGAGAGGGAATGGAGAGCGAAGGGGAAGAATCTGAGGGAAGTGTAGGGGAGTATGACAGTGAACTGAGAGATTCCATGAGCTTCTCCAGCGAATCAGAAGATTCCCAGAAGGGGGCGCCTATGGCCAGGGCAAGGGAGGTCCCAGGGGGGACGCACCAGAAACAAGAGGCCAGCGGGGACTCCCAAAGCAGCAGCTGGAGATCAGGACCAGCTTCCCCACCAGAGCGTAGTGGGGGGGAAGAGTCCCATGCATCAGGGCCAGCGTCTCCTCCAGCAGGGAGAGAAGAGGAGTCAGGGCTGACCACGCTACATTCGGAGAGCAAGGGAACGGAAGGGAAGTCAGACCCAGCTAGCCTCCCCGAAAGGGGAAGCAGTGACAGGAGCAGTGTAACGGTCAGGAGGAGGGTTGCCGGCTGGGCGCGCGCGCCAAGTTCAAATGTACAGGCGCGCGGGACAGCAGGGAACCCGGATGGGGAACCAGGTCCTAAAGCCCGCCGGAGGGAGGGGGAAGAATCAGGGGACTCAGCGTCAGAAGAGTCCAGAAAGGGCGAAACCCCAGCGGACAGGCGGACCCAGAGGAGGAAGGAGCAAAGGAAGAGGTGGAGCAAGGCTAGAGTCTTAAACTGGTGTCTGGGGGGAGGAGAGTCAGACGGAGCTTCAGCGGTCTAGAGTTTGAGACGTAGGGCTGCGCGCCGCGGCGTGGAAATGGAAACTGAACTTCAATAAAGACCTTTGTAAATAGCAACGAACTGGTCCTTTGTGAGCTGGGACCTCGGGCAGCTCCTGACACCCGGATATAAGTGTTTTGGTTTATGAAGTTTTATCAGAAGCCGATCCTGCTCTGTTTTGAGTGCCACACTTCCATTTTGAGTATTACGCTGAGGTCTGTCTGTTTTTGCTTGTTATTTTGTGTTTTTGTGGCTCTGTTTTTTTTGTTCTTGTGACTGTGTGGAACCACTGATTGATTGTGTGACTGCAGTACATTGTTTATGGCTTTCGTTTTATGGATCAATGGTCTCGTCAGATAGCAAAATTCATGTTCAGTTTGCTGTTTTAGGGGTTGTTTGTAACAGCCTGGAACTGATTAATCCACTTTGAATTACTTTCTATGGGAAAGCATGCCTTGGTTTTGGAACACTTTGGTTTGGAACGGACTTCCGGAACGTATTAAGTTTGAAAACGAAGGTCCCACTGTGTGTTGGTTTTATAATTCTTATTGCTCTGTTTCTGTGAGCTGCCCTGAACGTAAGAGAAAAGAAGGATATAGCTATATAAATATAGTTACACCTGTTTAGATGTCCCATAATAAATGAGAGGTGGGGGTTTCTTTCCCCCTGCCCACTTTCCTGGCCCTTCCTGTACTTGCTTGCTTGCTGATGCTGGACTGGTGGAGCAGGGCTGACTTCCCGGGGGGGGGGGGGGTTATTCCACGGTGAGGCTGCTTGGCATCCGATTTGGGAGACTGGTGGAAGGCGTTGCCTTTGGGTGCCTGAGGAAGCTGAAGTGGGAGAAAGGATGCAAGGGCCTTATCCTGCCCCCCCACTCATACTTACAATGAGGACAACTCCATGGGATCCATGCAGCAGGAGAGGGCAAGGGCTGAGCACCGCCATGGCCATGATGTAGCAAGCAAACAGGGATCCGGCCAGGGACAAGACTCCCATGAGCATCAAGGATCTGGAGGGGGAGAGAACTGGCTCAGGATCCCAGCTCAGGACCCTCCCAATCCCCCTGGTCTGGTGGAGGCCGCCAGGCTTAGCACCAGGGCATCCTGCCCTCTCCAGGTTTAAGGTTTAGTGGCACCTCTGCTGGGGGGCTGCATTCCCTCCAACCCCCCTCTGATCAAAACAGAGGTGCTCGTTTTTTGGTCTCATTATCTTGCATGAGTCAGCCAGCTCCCGCGAGAACATGGGACCAAAAAACAGGACATTCTGGGGTCCATTCGGGACCTGGGACGGCTTCTGTATTTCCGGGATGTCCTGCTCAAATCGGGATGATTGAGGGATTTGGTGCTGGAGCCAACCTGGGCACGCTGCCTTAATGCCAGCCTCCCTTGCTGGGCCAGCTTCGTTATGGGTTACATTTCTTGTTGAAAAACGTCTTCCGTCCCCACAGACGCCAAGGGGGCATGCAAAGGGCATGAAGAGAAGACTGAAGGGTGAGAGAGGTGACCTGAAAGCCACCTCCAAACATCTAAAGGGCTTCCACTCCAAAGATGGGGCCAGCTTGTTTTCTGCTGCTCCAGAGGAGAGGACCCGAACCAACATAGTCAAATTGCAAGGGAGGAGATGCTGACTAAATGTCAGGAAGAACTTTCTGACCATAAGAAACACAGTATGTTTCCGAGCACAATTTAAGGTGTTGGTGCTGACCTTTAAAGCCCTAAATGGCCTCAGCCCAGTAGACCTGAAGGAGCGTCTCCACCCCCATTGTTCAGCCCGGACGCTGAGGTCCAGCGCCGAGGGCCTTCTGGCAGTTCCCTCATTGCAAGAAGCAAAGCTACAGGAAACCAGGCAGAAGGCCTTCTTGGTGGTGGCGCCTGCCCTGTGGAACTTCCTCCCACCAGATGTCGAAGAGAACAACAACTACCAGACTTTTAGAAGACATCTGAAGGCAGCCCTGTTCAGGGAAGCTTTTAATGTTTGACAGACTATTGTATTTTAATATTGTGTTGGAAGCCGCCCAGAGTGGCTGGGGAAACCCAGCCAGATGGGCGGGGTATAAATTATTATTATTATTATTATTATTATTATTATTATTATTATTATTATTATTATTA